>CAEGAG010286526.1:0-23306 GCA_903067065.1 Brachyrhaphis terrabensis
CTCTCTCTCTCTCTCTCTCTCTCCCCATGATTTCAGCCCAAAAAATGACTCCACCACCTCCTTGCTGATGTCACAGCTGTGTTAGGACGTGGTGACCATCCACCACCAATCCACTACTGCGTCCATCTGGACCATCCAGGGTTGCACAGCAGTCATCAGTGAACAAGTCTGTTTGAAAATTAATCTTCATGTATGACTGGGTCCACTGTGACTGTTTCTGCTTGTGAGCTCTGGTTAGGGGCCAATAGTCGGTTCATGCACCACAAGCCTCTGGAGGATCCTCCACCTTGAGGTTCCAGCAGCTTCAAATAACTGTTTGCTGCTTTGTAAGGGCATTTTAACAGCTGCTCTCTTAATCCCATGAATTTATCTAACAGAAACCTTCCTCATTATGCCTTTATCTGTACAAACCCATCTTTGTTCTGAATCAGCCACAAATCTCTTCACAGTATGATAACGCTTCAGTTTTTGTTAAATATCTAATGTTTTCATACCTTGTCATATGGCACTACACTATCTGATGATTTTCATCAGCAGAAAGATCTTTTCTCTTTCCCATATTGCTTGAAACCTGTGGCCTGCTTAATAATGTGGAACATCCTTCTTAAGTAGATTTACTTTAATTGAGCTCACCAGACAAACTAATCAACCAGCTGTATAAAATTAAAGAGATTCAAAGAGCCCTGACACACAATACCATCTATAAATTTAATAGCACAACAAAAACTTAGATCTTTATGACACTTAAATCCAATTTGCATAATAATTTGGAACACGGTGTGTATCAAATATAACTTAAAAGAAATTTGACTTCCTAATTTAACGCCTTGAAATTGGGCAACTGTCTCTTTAAGAAGCCCCTGCTCTTTCTCCTCCAGGAAGTCATCAAAACATGGCTCCTCTATTAAAACTTTAACTACATTTTTACCAGCGTTGCAATGAGAAGTAGCTCTTATAATCAGCTGAGCAGGTGCTCAGTTCCACCAAGTGTTTGATAATTGCTGCTGGCTAGTCTGAAGGAGCCGAGTGGATGAATCTGTAATGCAGAAGCTCTGAAGCTCGGAAACTGCAACTCAGAAGAGGAGCTTCTTTCTCAAAGGCGAGGCTAGGTCCACCAAGGTGTTTTCCACAGCTGAATGGTTGCTATGGGAGATTAAACAATTAAACAAACATCAAGGCAATACTCCAGGTATGTTTGATGAGGGAATAACATTACAACAAGATGTAAAGCTAAAAAAAGGTTAATTTTACATAACACTCCCCCTTTAAGGCCAGCTTTGAAAAGACATTCTTCCCCCACATCGTATGAAATCCAGTCATCAGGCTCAAATGTAAGCAGCCGACACAAGTCATAAAAGACATGTAAAGATCCCATTTATGCACATCATTTCCATTTCTTTCAAAACAACCGCTACGGACAAGGTCAAAACTATACCTGTATCCACCGGGCTACGAACCGTATCACTGAGTGCTCACCTTGTTGGGGTTGGAGCCTGTGACACCGATGGGGTTGAGCAGATCCTCCAGGCCGTGTGGGACAGGCCACAGGTTGAGAGCCATCTTCCCCGCTACCAGTGTGTGTGTGTAGTCAAACAGGTTGATGTTGCCCCAGGCCAGGGGACAATGCTCCTGCAGGAAAACGCCGATGACGAGATAAGTAGGAAAATGCTTCCAAACGGCTCTGGCTCGGGGCTACGGAGCACAATCCCTGTTTAAACATTCAAACATTAAAACACTTCTCCTTTTATTGGCTTCTGATTGAAGCGGGACGGTCAGCTCTGAGGAGGAACAGATGTTAAACGTAGAGAGCCTTTTGTCAAAACGTGCGTCTGAATGAAAAGCAGGCCAGCGAAACAGAGAAAGGTTGTTATGTGTTGCTTTCGAACGTCCTGAAAGTAATTTATTGCAGTGAGACGGTGGAGGAGAAATGGAGAGCTGCAGATAACTGGCAGCGTATCTTTAGCTCCTTTCATTCCGCTGTGGAAAACTACAGCCCATCCAAAAACAAAAGCCTGTCTGAGCTGCTCCTTAAATTATGGAAAATCGATTCATGAATTTGACTCTTTGTGTTTCCATCTAAAGAGGCTTGCCCAGAACATAAATCCATATTTTATCTTTTCAAATTCCTTTTATATGCTAATATATACATTCACTTCAGACATGCCGATATCTTTGCAAAAAATATTTATTTTCCTTGAACATTATATTAAATCCCAATCATAAACTTTCTTGCATTTTCTTGACGTTTTATTGCATGTGGCAGGCCAACAAAAAATAGTGAAGGATGTTTAGTGGAAGGAAAAATGTCACCTGGCTTTCAAGCTGTCATTTAGAAGACAATATCCCAACCTGTACGACATCTGAAACAGTTTAATGGCCTCTCTGAATCTGTGCAGGCCTCCTACACATGCAGCCAGCACTACGACAGAGTGGTTTAGATCGAAGCC
The DNA here is from genome assembly GCA_903067065.1 of Brachyrhaphis terrabensis. Taxonomy (NCBI): domain Eukaryota; kingdom Metazoa; phylum Chordata; class Actinopteri; order Cyprinodontiformes; family Poeciliidae; genus Brachyrhaphis; species Brachyrhaphis terrabensis. Next base: position 2,448 of record CAEGAG010286526.1, read on the forward strand.
TATTCCGGCGTTAGAACGGCCTAGTCAAAGTACAGATTTAAATGTGGTTCAAAATCTGTGGCAGCACATGAAAGCTGATGTTTACACACGTTCTCTGTGGATTCAGGACAAGTTTCAGATTTTTTTGCAAAGTTCTTTGTTGAATTCCCTTTTGCTGCGTGTCTAGATTTGAACTTCTACAAGCAAAGAACTGACTCTGGCAGTTGAATGCATGCCATGTTTTCAGATTTTTACTTCTTAAAAATTTTTTATTTCCTTAAAAATGTATTATTTTTCCTCCACTTGACAAACAATTTCTCACTCGCAAAAAGGCCCAATAAAATGGCTAACTGGTAAACGGATTAAGTTTTTTTAGACCACATTCAGCCAGCGGCTCAAGCAGACACGCACACATTCGGATCCACATTCTAAAACAATTGTGAAAAACAATTCGTCAATCAAATCATTCATGACCAAGAAATCCCCAAGGTCAAAGTTTCTTTGCATTTCTCTGCTGACCTCTTTAGCTCCCTTCCTTCCTTTGACGGAGCAGATGGAGAGGCAGAGTCGAGCGGCTCTGGGAATTTCTGTGACGTACATGTCGTAGGTCAGCCACTCGTTCCACCTGAAATCAAAAGGAAACGTTCCCTCAACATCTACGATCCAATTACTACTTGCCATTCACAGCCGTGCTGCTGCGGTAGAGGAACTCCGCTAACTAAATGAGACCTGGAGACATAGGTACCATTAATTTAGTTAATTCCACAGAAAAGGAAAGATAACGTAGAGAAACATTGAAAAATATCTCAAAATTTCTCATATTGTTTATTCTTTTACTCTCTGTGTTGGCTATGCTACAGAAAGTCCCATTGCCATAGTAAGTGACAGACAACAGCTCCCCGTATGTATCAGGACTCTACACCAAAAAACATGCAAACATTTCCCTCTCAAAAACCAGAACATTCAGTCCGTTACACTTTTATGTTTTCATGCTTGATGTGTATTTTTCGGCCATATCAAAAATAGAGCATTTCGCTGAACTGTGATTGAATCACAAGTCGCAATCAACAACAAGAGGTCACTACTGGCAGAAAAGACCAAGAACACGACAGGAAGTAGTTGGCATTGGCATGGCTTGTTTTTTTAATGACTTACCACATGAGCAAATTTAGCCACGTGTGATTTAAATTGCATCTCTTTATGTAATAAAAGCGCCACAATTGTGAATTTGTGTTTTATTGACATTAGCTGAATATTGACAAAGTTTTATGCACGTTTGTAATGGAAACGTAGCTAACGCCGAAGCACGACGCAGAATCCCAGAACATGAAGTGCTCTCGTTTACGCCTCCTTACCTGGGATTAGAGCAGGGAACGCGCTGAGTGTTGACGTTGTCACACAGCTGCTCCCCACCATGGTAGATCCCAGTCCTGACGTAGATCTACAGCAGGAAATGAGAGAATTTTGAAGCACTAACAAAAACAGCTGAAACCAGAAGTTTACATGCACTACATAAAAAGACAGATGCCCATTTCTTTCCCTTGCTGTCTGACATGAAACTTTCCCCATTTTAGCTTCATTGGGATTACCAAAAGTGTTTTCTATTTGCCAAAAGAAGAGACAGATCAGCAGCTCTACCTTGTCTATGTCTCTGATGTTTACATTGACGTAGGTAGCGCAGAGGATCCTGATCCTCAGCGTCCCGTTGATCGTCCAGAGACACTTGGTGGCCGTCTCGCCGTTCATGTAGGGCGTCGCCGTGGAGATCCGCCTGGCGTACGACGGCATGGTGAAATTCTCCATGGGCAGCTGGGAATACAGGCTCTCTTTGGACATCAGCATCAGGTTGGGCATCCTTCCCAGCATGATGCAGCTGCGGATGTACTGTAGAGCACAGCGACAGGTGAAATGAAGCTAATCCAAAGTTCCCACTCAGCCGTTAATGAGTGCTGAAAAGCGTAGAGCGGGATACCTTGTACTGACTCAGGGGGTATTTCTCCAGTAAGTACTCGTCGCAGCCGCACACTTTGAGGATGTACTTCCCCTGGTACTCCTGGACGCACATCTTCAGCTGCTCCTGAGTGAGCAGCATGCTGCGCGTCTTCTTCCGGATGGCTTCGGCGATCACCTGCTCAGGCACGCAGTCGTGGTTGATCTTCAGGGTGTACTTCTGCTTGTCGTTGCTGGGAGAAACGATGACCCAGATCACCACGATAATCTGGCCTGAAGGACAGAGAAAAAGCACAGCAGAAGCTGTTTGGTAAAACAGGAATTTTCAGTGTTCTTTCTGAATTGTTATATTTTAGCTTTTTTAAAACAATGAGGGTTTATCTATTTTCTAGACACATAATGCCATTTAATAGCACAATCAACTAACTATGTTACCTTCAGTTGCTATGGAAATGCCGCACATATCGAATATGACTTAAAAGAAATTTGACTTTGCATCTGATGCCTTGAACGTGGCCTAGATAGCTATCCAGAGCACATTAACAACTAGTTACTGATGGCATCAACCATCCACCTGCTGAACACAATAAAGATGTCTGCGCTCAACACAAACTTTTGTGTGACAGGAAAGTCCAGCAAGTTAAAAAAAAACTACATATACTCACCATTCTAAGTCTTTTTTCATTTTTTTGCCAAAAGTGATTTTTTTCCCCCTAAGATATCTTTTGGCAAAAATCACTTAAGCCATCATTATAAGGAAGGTGAAGATATACAAGATCAAACAGCCCTGCATGGCAAAATGTAAGATCTGTGATTGATGTATTTCAGCCCGACTTACTTTTCTAATGAATTTAATACATTTTAAGGCCTTAATTTTAGGAACATAAATTTCAGACGGGAGTCCAGCTCCAAGGCAGAGCTGTGGGTAAATAGGCGGTGCTTTGTATGAACCAGCACTAATGCACCCCTGAATGGTTGCCATGGGAGATTCCAAGATTCCTCAAACACGCGTGAATGTAAGGCCATATTTCAGGAACGTTTTTTGATAACATAACGTCATATAAACCTCAAAGAAGAGTTTGCATAATAATGCCCCTTTAAGAAAAATCATAGAGGATAAAAACTGACATTAAAAGGCCAAAGATTTGCAAAATTAATGAAATGACAAAGGACACTGGACGCAAAGTGTGTCCGATGTGTTGAATTCTCCAGGATGCAGTGACCGCTTGGTGGAGCGTCTCACCTTTATCTAGTTTATTGTAGATGTGCCTGGGAAGCTCTGCGGACGATTCCACGTTAGGCGGGTAGACATACAAAGCTCTGCTGTGGCAGCCGTTGCTGTCTCTGAGGTCCACGGCTTCTTTACAAACATTTAAAATGTTCCTTCTGAAGTCCTGTACTTCGGAGTCCTTCACCAAATCAAACTCGCATATGGGCATTCCGATGGCGAAGCCTGCAGATAAACGGAGAACAGATCGCAATCAGATGCATGCTCAATCAACGGCCGCATGTTGCGCACCCCGGCAGCGCTGACGGGAGCCCACCTATTTCTCTGTTGAGGATTTTCTCCTCTCTGTTGCCCACTGGCTCGATAACTTTGAGAAAAGCCTGGAAGAGCCTGAGATCGCACAGCCTCCTGGTCTCGTCGTAAAACTCCTCGCGCTCGGCCTCCTGCGTGACGCTGACAAAGATGTAGGAGCTCTCCTCCTGCAGCAGATGGTAGAGGGGGTACTTCCTGGCTTCCTTGAAGAGCTCGTGCTTGACCGTAATGAGCGTAGCCTCCCGGAGGCACTCCAACGTGAGGATCATGCCGTTTGGCAGCAGGCAGTCCACTAGGATGCTGGGGGGCATCAAGTGCATCCCCCATAGTTCTCCGGAAGAGGGCCGGGGAGGCATGGCGGTCCCGGCGAATTCTGTCAGGCGATTTCCAGATGAGAGCTATCAGCTGACTGTGAGGCAAGAAAAAAAAAAATAATACAATTATGTAAGAAATCACAGAACGACGGCTGACCTTTTAAACACGGCAGATGTTATACTAACATTTTCCCCAGATAATAGGTAGATTATTAACATTTCCTCCCCCCAAAAAAACTCAGAAATAGAGGAATAAAGGAGTACTGTTTAGAGAAATTCAATTCAAATTCAAAAGTACTTTAGTGACCCCAAAGGAAAATGAAATGTTCTTAATTTATCATCTTAATTCAAGATCCTTCCTGGCTGAAGGCAGGAAGGATCTCCTGTAGTGGTTTGTACTACAGTGAGTTTGAAGAAGCCTCTGACTGAAGACACTCTGTTTTTCTATGACAGTCTTATAAAGAGGATTTTCAGAGTTGTTCATAAATTTTCTTGATTTTAAGCATACGAAACCCTTATATATGTAGGCAGGAATCATACAGCATTTTTTTTACCCTTTACTTTCATTGAACCACTGTGAGTGTGCTGCATAGAATGACAGAAATCTTATGTTAGAATGTAAAATATTTAGGGCCGGGATTTTAATTCATTACACAGACTTTAAGTAATTAATCTTTTTTTAATTATTATTATTTTTTTTTTTAACATACAAAAGTCCCAAGCCGGAACCTTTGGATGGTGGATGTGTTACAGTAAAATGTTCTGTTTGACCCGGTTCTTTCTGAAAGGAAAATGTTGGGTTTAGAAATGCTGGCAGCTTATTGGAGACATCAGAGCTCAGATGAGTATCTTTCATTCTGCAGGGAATACACACAAAGCTGTTGTTGTTTTGGTTCAGTACGGCTAAAAGCGCCTAATTCATGCTAAGATGCCAAAATGTCCTCCTCTTTATTCACGTCATGTTTGTTTTGAGATAATCCTGTTTAACGCAGACACCCACTACATTTTTTTTTTTTTTTTTACTTTTGGAAAGGTGCTGTGATGCGTAACCGTGGGCAACAAAAGATTGTTTTCACAACTGGGAGCAGCTGATTAGCATCTGAAAAGCTCAAATAATACCTGAACTATGACCCCAAACCCCAGAGGAGTTGAAAAGGAAACTTCATGGATGCAGAGAGAGAAGCAGGAAGTTGAAAACTTCCCTTCCATCAATCATTAAAGAGGTGTGGCAAAAGCAAACCAGGTGGATTAGCATAGCTTGCTAACAACTGCAGGTGTTATCCATGACATGTTACCGTGGAATATCAACTCTGCTGAGCTGTTAGCATGTCATGACAGTCACGAGGCAGTCATACAGCAACAGTCTTTAGTCAGAGGCCCTTTCAGATTTGTTGTGAGACCGACTGCTACTGGAAAACCTCCCTGTGTGCAGCTTCACCAGGCAAAACGACTCTTTGAAGATATTTTGAAGTTATCATTCAGACATTTAATTTCCGTTTGGGATTATTAAAAGTATTGTTTAATTGAACTGAATTCTCACACAAAAGTGAGGAAAATGTACATTTTAAATATCTTCAAAAAAAAGAAAAAAAAAATAAAAATATATATATATATATATATATATATATATATATAAGCTAAAAGTGTTATACAGTTTTGGAGCTGAGAGATTGGTCCCAACTGTGACATACAGGATTCTGTTAATCTATGGAGGATATGGAAGATTATAGCTATAATCTCAAACTAAAACTGGCAAAGATCCACTGTATTCTGATGTTCTGGACCTTATTCATTTTTGCCCTGAAAGCTATGAATGAATATCGTGGTCGGAGGAGGTCATGTGACTTTGTTTACAGACTTACAAAACTTCAGAAGAAATACTGCTTACATAACATCAAACATTTGTGTTCGTTTTGTCCATTTGATATGTTTTTTTTTTAAATTAAGTAAAGAAGTTATGAATCCCATAAAACATCCCAAACGGGTTTATCAAATGCTTTAAAGCTGCCTTATTATATATTGATAATCTAGAGAGCGCTCCTTCTGTTGATTTAAACCAGAAGAGTCATTTAGATTATGTTTCACCTGATTTAGCTGCACCTGGGATTAGATGACCCAACCCTGCCCATAACAAACTACTGAAATGTTTTGGATACATAAAACAGAACGCAGAATGTTAGAGCAAAAGCTCCGATAAGTGCTCAGAAAAGTGGGTTTAAAGGACTTCAAACAGCATGTAAACAAACCCAGTAGCTCAGCTGCATGCTGGCCAGAGGCTAACGCGGCTGCGGTTTTAGCTTTGGCAGCTGGACGAAACGCTTTCGCTACTTCTGCCGTTTTCCTTTTTAAACGCTAGCTGGGTGTTGTTCCTTGTGGAGCTGGATGACCAGACTAGCCGAGCTCACTAAGCAGATCAATGTCATTGGCAATATGACAACCTCGCCTCATACACGAGCTAATTTTAGTCTAACGTTCATATTTTGAATGTGCGCGAGCTAAAACTCGGCTGGGCGCGTGGGACTTTACAGTCGTTAGGGTGGACAGCGAAAGCGAACAAAATAAAGGAGAAACGAGGTAACAGTACCTGAGTTAATACTGCAAACTCAAACCGGTTAGCCGCGAAGCTAGTCAGCCAGCACCGTCATTAGCTGCGGCTAGCCCAGTTAATCCCATCCGTGCCCACTCGGGAAGTCTCACGCAGCGACGTTAATGTTATCCTCTGTCCATGTAGACGACAACCGTGGAGCAGAAAGCCCCGGTCCTAGCTGCCGGTGATGTTAGCAGCATGTTGGAGCGATGTTAATTTATCATACTTCATATTGTTCGTCATTGTGCTGCCCTGAAAACAAACTGTTCTGTTTCATAGCGCGCTATCGCCACACAGCTAGCCTGGATTGATGGGAATTTCGGCTCCTTTTTTGAGATCCAGATCGTTTGGCTCAGCTCTGGTAAAAGAGCCGACCCGTACGGTGAATAATTCAATAGTAGGTGTTGAAATATTTTTGGGATGATGTTTGTAAACGCCGTCAGGATTAAATTTATGTGGCGTGATTTGACTTTAAAAACAAAATAGGACACGATGAACAAATTCCATGCTGGTTTTTTAGACGATTGTGAAAGAAAGTGAATTAAACAAACAAACAACTCTTTTTACTATGTTATGTTTTTGCTTACAGAAAAAGTAAAGGACTAACAAAATCTTTGAGCTTATTGCTTAGTAAAATATAATTTACTGACTATATGAGGACATTTATTTTTTAAAACAACTTTAATCTCACAATCATTGTGTGCTCATCTAGTGTCTATGTTTATTTTTTAATTCTAAAAAGAATAAATGGTTTTAAAAAGTAACTAAATTCTTCCAAATTAAATGATTAATTTAATTAATGTTCTGAACCAAACAAAACCATGAACACAAATGAGCCTCTAAATAAGTTTTATCACTTATGATTTTCTGCTCATATGGAGTGTGACTGCATTGTGCATCTAGAGACAGACACTTTTGCTTGTTATTCTTTACCAAACAGCTCAGTCTCTGTCAAAAGGCAAGGCAATCAATGAACATTTAAAAGATTCCTGTTTGAATTTAGGTTTGGACTTTGATTAGGCCAATTTCACCCGATAATAAGCTTTGATCTATAGAATTTCTGATCTAAAGAAAGGAAAAATAGATCTAATAAATATCACAGGTATGTTTTACTGTTATCGTGTTGCGGAAATTCAATGCAAAAGCCGTTGAATTTTGCATTGAAATTGGACACTTTCTATCAAGGCGATGTCTGATTATTGTTCTTGATTTGTTCTGGCCTACTACTGAGAGCATTTTAGTTTAGTTATCAGATCAGCCCCTCTCTGTCTAACACAGAGACATCAACCGCAGGAGAGACGGCAGCCAGCTCCTGTCGTTCAGACATGTGAACCGGGACAAAGACGCACTTTGGTCATGAGTGGAAAATCGCAATTTTGCAGCTGGAGCAGATGTTCCTCATGGGATGATGAGACAGAGGAAATCAACTCCCCCACCCCTTGTGTTTTTTTTGGGGGGGGGGTTGTTTTGTTTTTGACAAAGGACAGCACAACCTACATCTTTAAATAAATGTCAGAAAAAAATTAGAAAAGCATAAAAATATGTTGCTGCATACAGTCTTATGCAAGGCCCAAAGTAAACCGACTCCTCCCTGAATCATGTGAGGGAACATGGTTTTAAAGGGGCAGTATGATGTAAAATGGACTTTTGTTATAATGTTATTCGCTCATCTAAAACATACTTGGAGTTTTGTGTTGATACTTTCATGCATGTTTGAGAAATTCTTTAATCTCCATGGGAACCATTCAGCTGAAAAAGAAAAAAAGACAAAAAACGCCTGGGTGGACCTAGCCCCGCCTTCAAGAGGCACCTCCTCCTCAGAGCTGCAGTTTCCAAGTTTCAAAGCTTCTGCCTCACAGAGCGGCCCTCCCCCACTCAGTTCCTTCAGACTAGCCAGCAGCAATTAGCGAACACATGGTGGAACTGTGCATCTGCTGAGCTGGTAAAATGTTGCTAAAGGGTTAATAGAGGAGCCATGTTGTGACGACTTCCTGAAGGTGGAGTTTCAGAAAGAGCAGGAGTTTTTAAAGAGACAGAGGCCCAATATCAAGATGTTAATTTACAATGTCAAATTTCTTTTAAATTATACTTGATTAATGTAGCATTTTTATAACAACTAAAGTTAACACAGTTACTTGATTGTGTTATAAAATGGCACTATATGGCTGGAAAACACATAATACTGCCCCTTTAATGTTTCCGTAGTTCCTCCACGGAGCAGGTTTTTGAGGACCCAAACGTTATAAACAATATATTTAGACTCTCAAGTCATGTTTTTTTTTTTCTTTTCTTACAACTACACTACTAAATGAGTCACTCGGTGAGAAACATGTTTAGTCAGTGACTAATGATGTGACTTCTGGTGAACCCTTGGACGGGTTCTGGTGACTTTGGGAGATGACTTCTAGTGGCTGCATGGGAGACAGTCTGGTTGGGGTACAGCCGGGAAAAACCTTTGGGCACTATTTCTGAAATTTCAGACATGGCTTGGATTTAAAAATATATATATATAACCCGACAGCTTTTACAGTGTGACTAGAGAAGAACTGTGTTAAATAATAATTAGACGCACGTGTAAAGTGCTACTCTCAGACGCCTCACTGCGTTTTGAAGCCATGCAGAGGAAAATCCCTGCTTGCAGCCAGTTCCACGTCTGTCAGCTTCCGGCCAGGAACATCCAGTCGGCTTCTATAAACAAGCGACATCCTCGCTGCTGCTCCGTGGAAGTTTTCAGAGCCCCGGCCCGGGAGGGAAGTCTGCTAAAGGTCACAGCAAGTTCTCTAGATTTAAAAATCCCTTTTATGTCAGATCTGAAAAATCAGCTTTTGCAGAGCAGAACCTTGAACCGAACATGCTTTAGTAATCGGGGGAAGACCCACAACACGCTGGAGGAACTCTCGTTTCCTTTCTGCCCTGGAGAAATGTCTGGGTTTCCCTCTTTGGACCCGTTGGCCTCACAACTTGATCTTAGATAAGCAGAAAACAATGGATGAATGGATGGATAGATGGATACTATGCTTCCTGTCATCTGGTTCAACCAAGCAGAACCATGTTTTCTTCTGTTTAGCTTGTTGATGATGGTTTATTTGGCTTTTCTGGTTAAAAAACCAACTTCCTCACTCAGAGGTATCAACTTCCATTTTTGACCATTTGTTTTTCACTTGTTTTCTTATTTATGTCCTGTTTTCCAGGCTTCCAGCTTTGGAAGCCCTTCCATTGTTTCAGCAGATAGCTTTCTTGTATGGGGCGATGTTTTCCTTCAGCAGGAACTCAGTCTGAACTAGCGGTGCACTGATTGCAGTTTTCAGGCCGATCGCCGATTACAGATCTTTAAAAAAAAATAAAAGCTTGACTCGTAGATTCAGATTTTGGCCAATACAGTTTTTTTTGTCTGAAATGTTGCAACATATAGCAAGAAAGTCACTAAGTTGACAACAGTGGGTTGATTATTGTCAACTGCGAACGTGCAGCATTTTTCCATCCGTCTTACTAAGTGAAATGTTGCCATTTTCTCACACGTTTTCTAAAAAGTCAAACAGCAGAGGATCAACATTCGTTACCCGTGTTTCCCGTTTTGACTCACAGAAGCTGAACAACTAGACTACCTTTATTTCTTTTTGCTGAAGAAGCGCTGCAAGAAGAATGTTTAAAAAAAAAAAGCAGATGAAAAAGTTCCTCTTACATGAGTAATTTCCTTATTATCTCACATTTCCAGCTGCAGAGAGGGGAAAAAAAGAAAACAGTTGCTCAGGGACCACCCTTGTACATCTGAACGAAAGCAGAGATGTTAGCTACAGTCCCACGCTCTGCAGAGCAATCCACAAGAGTCTGTGTGCAAATCCACAACAAAGAGTCCTGCTCACATCAGTTTTACTCCAGCTAACAACTTAGCTGCTTTTCTCCTGCAGAAAAATCTGTGATCACTGCAGCTTTGGTTCCTCCAGTTTCCGCATTGATTACAACTAAACCACAACCAGACACACTCTTTGACTGTGAGTGTTTGTTGTCCTGTCAAGCAACTTTTTGTTTTTTTTTTTTTGTTTTTTTTGCAGTGTGGCCCTCGGTGTTTCATTCAAGTTGAATGTGGGATTGGAAGGCCAAGCTCTTGGGACGGACTGAAGTTTTTCTTAAAGATATAAGCTAAAACTTGTTTAGCCATGTCTTGGAGCAGACCACCAGCACAAAATGAGAAAAAGAGACATCTTTTTTTTTTTTTTTTTGCGAAAATATGTTTCTTGCACAACAGCTACAAACTAAAACTATGTGACGTATGCACAGTTCTTTCGAGCATAGAAGTACAGCGCCGTATTAGGGTCATTGTAGATAGAGAGAGAGAGAGAGAGAGAGAGAGAGAGAGAGAAAAAAAGAGTACATTTTCGTGAACAATTTTTTAATGAAATTTTCTTGAAATAAGGAAATTTAAGAAATTGGAAATTTGAACAATTGCTAGAAAAGCATCTGAAATTTCTGAGACTAATCTCAAAATTTCAGATTTTTTCCAGGACATTTTTTGGCTTTTCAAACTGAGAAATGTCCTCATTTCTAGAAAGTGTCTGGGATTAATCTCAAAATTTCCTTTTTATTTATTTTTTTTATTTCAAACTCTAATTTTTTTTTTCTACAAATCTCTGCAATTTAGCTAAAAATTTCTGAGTTTTCTGGCAGATTTTTTTTCTCTATCTACAAGGATCCTAATACACCGTTGTATAATATATCTTCTTATACGCAGCAAAGCATTATGGGCTGATTGGGTTCCATGAGATTCCTCCAAAACTGGGACGTAGGATTCAGTTGCTCACAACAGGGACATATTCAGGTTGCTGTGATGAAAGTATTTGATTTAAACTAGAAGTTAATCAGGTAACACACAGCTTGAATGAACCAACCCTCCTCTATGCTCTCATTTGGTGCGTTCCTCTGTTCCACTGTAAACCCAAACATCACATGGTTTTTGGTCTGGATTTCCATTACTAAATGTGCAAAACTTTGTCAATATTTCGCTAATGTTGAAAAAGCATAATTTTGAAATCGCAGCGTTTCCATTAAATGAAAAATTCTATTAAAATCATACATGGACATGTTTGATCACGTGATGAGTCATTGAAATAAAATGCTACGTCATCCTCCTCCTACCACTTCCTGTCGTCTTTTCATGTTTGATAAACTTTATCCTAATGCCAGAATCTTTAATTGAACAACTTTATTTTTTTTTTAATTGGCATGTTTTCATGAAGTGAATTTATTTTTGAAATGTCAAATTGTGCAATTATCTGGTCAATGGAAATACAGCAAGAGCTTGTGAGTAATTTCACTAAAGCAGTGACGTACAGGTTAAGTCATTGTTGTGGTCATTTTCATCAAGGTGTTGAAAGGATAGTGAAATATGTATGTAATATATACAATATTGTTAAATATCGGTTATTGGCCATGACATCAATAGTATTATCGGAATCGGTAGCCATTTTTATATTGTTGCATCCCTAGTCCTAATCCATCTGATGAGTGAAATGAGTAACAAAGACATTAAGAAAAAGCAGCAGAAATGATGACAAACACTGAAAAATGGGAGTAAAAATCCAATATTCTGTTGTTGTTTAAATACTTTTAGTTTTGTTCAATTCAAAAGCTGAAAAAAAGCATCTACAACGAGGCGTTTTATAAACACTGTCCCGTTGAGGCAGGTCAGCGCAGGTCAGTGATTTAAAGTTGTTTTCTCTTATCTACGTCAATAAACCATCAGGAAGTTCCTCAACGATATTTTAATATTTTACTCTCTTATATGTCGGAACATTCAAGTAGGCATATCCTGAAATGAGATTCTGAGGATAACCTTGAGTGAAAAACAACACATCTTGACTTTAAAAAGCTCCAGTCTCAGTCTGTCTCTTGTCTGAATGAGTGATGGGTGGGACTCCTTTAGCTTCCAACGCGTGAGTGGCAGAGCAAAGAAACAGGTGGGGGGAGGGGCAGCGCATTGTTATCCTACGCTCAGTGCAGCTGGAGAAAAAAAGTCACTTTTTTCTTTTTTTTCTGAAGTCTCACGCAGTGCTTGGATTAAACACGTCCTCTCAGATGCTTTACAAAGCTTTATAAAACCATGCAAAAGAAATATCTCTGTTTTGTCAGGAACAGCCAGTTCCATGTCTGTCAGCTTCCGGCCAGGAACATCCAGTCCGCTTCTATAAACAAGCTACATCCTCGCTGCTGCGCAGTGGAAGTTTTCAGAGTCTCAGCCAGGGAGGAAAGTCTGCCAAAGGTCACGGCAATGTTTGCCATAGATTAAAACATAAATAAATTTAAAAAATCCTCTTTACATATCAGATGTCGATCACCCAAGATTCGTGACCTTTAGAGCCGCCGCACGTAATTCACCTCTTGATCTTCCCTATCTCCTCACAGAGTCTGGAGAGGTACTGCGTGAGCTTCACCATGACGATGATGAGGGCCCCCACCGTGAGCGTGCACGAGGGCCACAGCAGGGTGTGGAAGACAGCGCTGTGGTCGTAGAGCCGGGTCAGCAGGACCGCGTCCTGCTGCTCGCTGGGGTCGTAGTAGCAGGAGACGTGCTGGTTGGTCTTCAGGTGTTGGGAGATGTTGACGATGACGGCGCGCATGGCCGCGCTGTCCTTCTGGCACCGGGGGATGTAGACACACTGCAAGGCAAGCAGAGGGCGGCGGGTTACACTGGGCGAAACGTTTATTTGGTTGGCCAGGTTTTATGCAACAGCGAATGCTAACTAGTAGCTGTGATTTTCCGTTCACCACATAGTTGCACAATTTGACATTTTAAGAATAGATTTGTTTAATTTATTTGCCAATTTTGAAGAAAAAAAAACTCTTGTTTTTCAATAAAAAAAGTCTGACGTTGCCACTGGCACAAACGAAGAAGACGACAGGAAGTAGTTGGAGGATGATGGCGTGGCATGTTTCTAATGAGTTATCGCTTTACTAACTGGTGGATTTAGCTGCTGTTGTACATTTTAAGACCATAAAATTGAGCAATTTGACATGGAAACACGATAATTTCGATATAAAGTTTTGACGCTACAATGTAGTGATTTAGTGAAGTTCGCAAAACTGCAGAGGAAGCACTTCTTTCATATCACACAAGTCACATGATAAATAACCAGCTGTTACTGCCAGCGGAAAAGATGAAGAAGTCGACAGGAAGTGGCATGAGGAATATGGCAGCATATTTTTTAAAAAGATTTTTGGAAAGACCACAATTGGAAAATTGTGCTTTTTCGACATTAGCGGAATATTGACAAAGTTTTGCGCACATTTGTAATGGAAATACAGCCACTGGCGCAAACCATGAAGAAAAAGATAACAGGAAGTAGTCGGAGGATGATGGAGTGGCATATTAATGACTCGTCAATTCACGTGGGATTTTATTTGCATTTCTTATTCAATGGAAACACGGCAATTGCGAAGTTGTGATATTTCGAAGTTAGTGGAATATAACTAAGGGTTTGGTAGCGGCACATAAAGTTGGTATACACTATATAGAGCAGGGGTGGTCAATCCTGGTCCTCGAGGGCCGGTGTCCTGCAAATCTTAGATGTCTCCCTGGTCCAACACACTTGAATCCAACAGCTGAATCTCCTCCTAAGTGCAGTCAAGTTCTCCAGAGTCCTGCTAATGACCTCATTATTTGACTCAGGTGTGTTGAACTAGAGATACATCTAAAAGTTGCAGGAGACCGGCCCTAGAGGTCTGGAGTTGCCCACACCTGATATAGGGGCACTGCTCTTGAAGTGGCACCAAAACAAAACAATGGCCTACAGTGAGCCAATGATGATCCCACATTCACCTCAGAAAGTTACATAGTTGCGCCCCTGAAACCAACAGATCAGTGGCTGGAGTGAGTCTGGCCAGCATGTCGACGCCTCCTGCCAACATCTGAATTGACTCAGCCAGTCACAGTGTTTTCTCTGGCGCTGGACTTACTTCAGAGCTAGCGTCCTGCGTCTCTTCGTTGTGCGACAGACGGCCGATTCGACCCGTGTTGTTGACGCTCACATACACCTGCAGACAGGGGAACCTGGACGCCCTCCAGCAGTCTGACCCGCAACTGTATGAACAGTTCATGTCCCCGGTGACCGTGGAGTTGATGACGGCACACGTCCCTTCCTCTGTCCACACACTGTATCCACACAAAATAAAGGCGGTTATCTCAGGATGTGTTACTTGTAAGTCTTTGCCTAAAGGGGCAAAGAAAAAAAAAAAAAACTGATTCTCAAGTAAGGTTCTTTTAAAAAAATTTAGAGTTTTTAGTGTCTTCCCTACAGTAGAAAACAGTAACTATTTTTAAAATGTGGAAAATAAAAAAACTGGAAGACTGCAAGGTTAACTTTAGCCAGTGGTGATCGTCCTTTAAGGGAGGAATTTCCTCTCCCATCTTCTTCTGGGTGAAACTAATCCTTTACTAAATGTAAAATTGCAGTATGTCATTTTTATGAGAAAAAGTATAAATACATATATATGCATTTGCTTACTTGTTAAAATTATCGTTATGTCATGAGAGTATATAAAAGAGGCTATCTCTTTTAATTTATACTGTCAGAAACGACCAAAGCCAGGAGGAGGGTCTTATCGCTGTCAATCACTCTCATGCTCAGCTACGCTACAGCTGGTTCGCCACAACATAGCCTGCCACGAATGCTAAGGCTAGTTAGCAACGACAGTGGAAAAACGTTTTTTGTTTAACGGCAAGTGGTTTTTCTGTCATTAACACTACATAAATTGAGCAGCGAGTACACAAGGATGATTGACAGCACTACAATTTTTAACGTCTACGTCACTTCAGGTTTAAAACTTTATCTAAACGTAAAGCAGCATAAGAGGTTTAAAAATATTGTACTAGCTTGAGCTATTATTTATATTTTACTGGTGAATTTTGCTCTGCCTTTACTTTCTAGGCCCAGAGTCCTGTCTCAATGTACTTTTCTCAGTACACCTACACATACTGATTTCTATGAGCATGGAGGTTGTTGTTTGTTTCAGCCTCTTGTTGAGATCTTTTGGCTTACAGTCCTACAGGACAGAAAGCACACAGCAGCAGCAGCAGCCCAAGAGTTTGACATTCGTTTATTTTTCAGGCCGGTATATGCATGGTGAGGTTGCATCCATCTTGAAGGGATCCTGGTTGCTACCAAACCCTCCGCTGCTCCACCACAGCACTCAGCCGCTGCTGTTTCGCCTCAGAAGCTCGGTGCATGCTCTGAACAGCCGAGAAAGTCTCATGCTTCATCACGCATAGTGGAGGAGTCCAGTAAGTTGCCGATGCTCTCCGGAGGACTCTCCAAAAGTCTGCAGAAACCATTTGATGTTGGAATCTGATTGGATAAGTGACACAAGCCAAAACTGTTCCTCGTGATTTAGCTTTCCAGTAAGGTCACAGAGGGGCGGATAGGAAACACTGCGCAGGACTCCAGAAACGCATAATTCACTGGACTTTATTAAATCTGACTCATCAAAACCATTTATGTTTAAGCTGTAATTCAGACACTCCATCTTGTTTCGACCCTTACAGGCTTAAGCTCCGTATGAGCAACATTTCAGTTTCCCTGTGGGTTTGACATCACCACCTGTCAAATAGTGCGTGACTCTGACACTTATGGTTTTAAACTCAGTCCTATTGAAGAGAACCAGGTGGTTTAAGATGGCGGCCTGGAAGCGATGGGTCCCAGCACAAAACAATGAATCATTTAAAGCTGCAGTATGGAACTTTTATAATAAACACAATTTTTTTTGTTGAAACTGTTACTATGTAGTGACAGTATGAATATGAGACAGATAATCAGAAAAAATTGAGCTCCTCTGCCTTCACCTACTATTAAATAGAAACAACCAATCAGAGCCAGAGGGCAAATCTCAGCGCTGTCAATCACAATTTCATGTGGCGCAGCTCATCGTTTTAACCCCTTGCTGTCTTCAAGATTTTTTTTTATTTCTAGGTGCCTCTGTCCTACTAGAGGCACCTCTATGACACAGCAACCACCAGACCAGTACCTGTCTGCACATGAGCGTAAAACGGTGATGCCCAACACAAAATACATCATGATTGAACACAGGATCATCCCGAGTCCAAGGAAAATGGCTCGGTCTTCTCCGGGTTTGAGAGCCGTCACCGTTTTCTTCTTGTCCAAAATATCCACCTCTCGAAACTTCTGGTAAATCGACCTGAGAGCAGAAAGTTAAACGGCATAATTTTTAAAAATGTTTTTTAGAAGACAAAAACAGAGACAAACATTAAACATTTTTATAAAGTGGTTATTAAAGCTGAAGCACATGACGTTTCTAAAAGTATATGTTTTTTAACATATTTGCTAAAATTATCATTATGTCATGATAAGACAGATGATCTGTTAAAAAAAAATCGAGCTCCTCTGGCTTCTTGTGGTGTTGTCTTGTTCCCAGTACAGAAATCAAACAACCAATCAGAGCCAGGAGGAGGGTCTTAGCGCTCTCAGTCACTCTCATACTCATCCCTTCTCCCTTGCTTTTTGCTCAGCCACAGTTGGTTTACCACAACATAGTCTTCCACAAATGCTAAGGCTAGTTAGCATAGCCACTGATGACAACGGATAAAAGGTTTTCAAGTAATGGTAAGCTGTTTCATCTTCACCATCGGCACATTTAGCAGGGACAACATGAGGATGACTGACAGCGCTAAGCCCCTCCTCCTGGCTGTGATTGGTTGTTTTTGACAGGGACTGGTGTATTTTTTCAGACAGCAATAGCAACTCGGGGAGGATTGATTTTTTTTCCCCGCAGATTATCTGTCTCTTAGCAAACTGTCGCGACATCGTCACAGTTTTAATAAATGTGGAAAAAACATATTTTTCTGTAAAAGTCACATATCGTAGCTTTAAGTGTAGCTCTCTCAGCAACGTGTGAACTTTTGCATTTCTCAGTGTAAATATATGGAAAACAGCACCTACCTCCTCTCGTTTTCTCTTCCCGACTCTGCGGCATTTCTGGCCCCTGCCACAAAAAACATCTTTCCTGATGACCTTGGAGCTCCTCCGCTTGTTGAAGCGCAGCAGCAGCGAGACTGCTGGAAAGTCCTGTGAAAAATTACGGTTTTATGTTCGGCTCTTGTAATGAATTCTCCCATTTATTACCTCTGTTCTGGGCTACAGAGTAAGTTAAGTCAAGAAAATGTCAAATAAGAATTTACCTTTGATGGATTTTGCCTGTGTAACACAATTTATTCGTTGCTAAGCTCGTTCAGTAGAGGATAAAGCTTTTTCTGCCACCCTGAAAGCACTCTTGTGGTTTCCAGGTAAACATCTCATTTCTAACACAAAGAAATCCTCCAAAGGAAAACCAAATAGCTAGAGATGGAAGGTGTTGATGCTGATGAGGTCCGGGTGGAAAACCGACCTTCTTTATCCCCAACATTTGTGCCGTCAACATGTAGTCATCGAGTCCACAGTGGTGGTATTTTGAAAACGGGGGAATTGTCTCAATCCGTCCAGCGTTGATCCCATAAATAGCAGCAATAAATGTGATTTAAATGAACGACTGGCTGATATGTGGAAGGCAGCCGGGAGTTAGGCAAGGGTTTTATGATGAGAGTCGTTGGAAACTCATTACTGATAGCAACAATTATTTGACATCGGCAGAGGAAACGCATGTACAGCAGTTTAGAAGAACGTTTAGAATAGTGGAAGTATGCACATTATGCTTTACCTTTATTGTTTTCCTAGATCCTAACCTTCTGGCTGTTAAGTATTCATTGCGATCGTCATAGAGACTGTCTTGGTGACAAAACGTTGTCTATGACTGTTGGTTTTTACTACCAGAGCTCTGTATCTCTCGCCTGATATAACAACGGCAGTGAAGAATCTGATCAGTGCCTCCAAAATGGGTCGTACTTCTTCTAACCCTGTGAAATGCCGCCCCATACTGCTGGGCCCTTGTAGAAGGGACAGTCTCCAGACGGAGGTGTGAGGACCATCTCAGATCTACGGTGGCCCTGAAGTGCAAACCACTTCAATAAATAACTAGACACAACTACAAAATGAAAAGCACAAGAAAATATTCAAAAACACGAAGACATTAACTAAGCACAACTACAAATTAAGAAAACATGATGACATTAACAAAGCAGAATTCATCGCCTTTGAATATTAGACAGGCGTCTTTGCTTCCTGTCTTTAAGTCCCTTTTAATTTAATAATACATCTTTTTCCAATAGCGTTGGCCCCAGTCTGAGTCGAGATGTTCTTCTTATTGTCTTTGTTTCTGGGGGTGAGTGTTGTTTTGCTCTCAACTTTTATTCTTTTTGCCTTGTTTCCGTACAGCACTGTGGGCTAACTTCTGTTTTTCAGATGTGCTTTGTAAATAAATTGGGTTGGATTTGGACGGAAAGAACAGGGAGTGTGCAGAAACTTCCCCGGCTCCCTGTCTCTACGCAGACTCAATGAGGGGTTTCCTCAGTGAACCTTAGGAACTTCAATGAGTTTCAATCATGTGCAGTCTCTTGTGTGAGAACACACCCGTAGGGGGCGCCGAGGCCCCTTCCATTGCTTCAGCAGAGAGCTTTGTTGTTGGAACTATTTTCTGTCAGTCTTCTTGTTACTGTTAGCAAGAACTCAGTCTTAGCTGCTGTACATTAAATGCTAATTGTATGTATATATGAGTATATAAATAATATTAATTGCATTGCTTACCAGTTTGCTTATGAAGTTCATCCAGAAAAGTAAGAAATTTTTGCAGATACTAATTTGATTTAAAGAAGCTGCCTTAATTTGTTTTTCTTTTGTTTGTTTTACTGAATAAAATCCTGCAGAATAATGAACAAGGGTCTTTTGGATGACTAATTTTCACATTTATGTCACTTTTTCCCCACATTTTGCAGAAGAGACCAAACATTGCCAAGAGACGACGCTTAGCAACACATTTCACATCTGAACAAAATCCGACATGTTTGCTACAAAACCCACTCTCTGCACAACGAGCCGCAAGAATCTGCATGCATGGCCAAAAGAAAGAGAGCCCTGCTCAAATCAGTTTTATGCTCTGTCTTATTATTAAGATGCCTTTCTCGTGCAGAAAAGGCCCACAAACCATTGCAGCGTAGGCGGAAGTGTTCCGAATGGAAGGGTAAGAGCGATGTGTTTACTTGGGTTGTATGTGAATAAATACAATTCAGAAACTGTTGTAGGACTTGTGGTTCTGTGCTGGAGCAAGAATTATAGCGACAAGCTTTCATTGTGAGCCAATCAAGCCAAGCTTCCAAACCCTTGTTTTGTATTAATTTATGAAGTCTTTTACTATTCCAGTAACCTTTAATGTCTGAAATAAAGCACGCACCAGTTTTTTTAATGCCCTGTTTTGGAAGGAAACCATTTATTCTTGCCATGTTTATAAGATTATCATAAGATGATTTAATAGCATTTTTTATGTTTGATCAAATTTGAATCTGAGTTCAAAGTAACATTTATGTTTCTTGTATGCTTTGCGATTTTTAGCCCCACCACATCCATTAAGTGCTGGATAACCTCTATACTTGCAATTTTGGGTCCAAAAACAATTATTATTATTATTATTATTATTATTATTTTAAATATCTTAATTACTTTAGTCTGGAGGAAGTTCTCACTGATTTCATGGACACACTGACTCAAACACAGCTGTGAGCTGTTGGTCATGCAAAGACAGCGATATAAACGTGCCTATCATCAGCATACAGATGGTCGTAGTACTTTATAATCTGAGCTGGGAGATTATGAAGATGTTAAATAAAACAGGACTGAGAATGGAGCCTTGAGGAACCGCAAAATTAAAATGTGTTTGCCCTGATGTATGATTACCAAGCGTCACAAAGTAGTCCTGGTCTGACAAAGTTTGAAACACTTTAGTGGAAACCCCACCAACTTCTCCAGTTTATCAACATATGCTGTTGATCAGTTGGAGCTTGTAGCTTTCAAATATATATTAGAGAATATTAAATACATGCAATTATGTGGGTTTTGATTAAATGTTGACCATACAGATATTAGTTTTTAGTACTATTTCTAAGTAACATATGAGTTGTACATTCTACAACTGGAATGTACAACTTATCCTGTTGATCTACCTAAATTATTTGAGCTATTTAAATAATTAATTTGATACTTATTACTAAAGCTATCTTGCAATTTTTTGACTCTTGTGGCATGTATTGAACAGTTCTTTGACTGGAAAGAGCCAGGAGTAGCGGCAAGTAACCCAAGACTGGAATCGAACCCAGGAAAACCACATTAAGGTCTATAGCCTGTTTCAGAAATTCTGTCTTTCAGCAGCTAAACTGACTCAAAAACACAGAATTCATCTTACTGAACCAAAATCAAATGCAAATACTAATATTATCAACTTTAAAAAAATGTATCAATGAACTGTGGTGGCTTAAAAGGACAGTCCGTCCATCCATCCATCCATCCATCCATCCATCCATCCATCCATCCATCCATCCATCCATCCATCCATCCATCCAT
>CAEGAG010286590.1:0-21538 GCA_903067065.1 Brachyrhaphis terrabensis
GAACTGCACTCCCCTATACCCACACACAACAATAACATATGGACTGTCCTCACACACATACACAACACGGACTGTTAGAACTTCTTGCCATTACTCTTGCACACCTCCTTGCCTTTTGTACACCTGTAAATAAATATCTATATCCTGTATAGCACTTCTGGATAGATGCAAACTACATTTCGTTGCTTGTACTTGTGACAGTGCAATGACAATAAAGTTGAATTCTATTCTATTCTATTCTTAGCACTGCAGTAAAACACAAATGCTTTCTCCTTTCCTTTAAAATATTAGAAAGGCAGCAAGGGTGGACTTAGTTTTTGATAGACAGACAGACAGATAGACAGATAGACAGATAGATAGATAGATAGATAGATAGATAGATAGATAGATAGATAGATAGATAGATAGATAATAATATTTGCTTTGATCTAAGCCCTGCATGTTTGTATAGAGTCAGGTGTGAGTGCATTTATATTGAAAAGCAGACAGGCACCTCTTACGTTTATGCGCGCTTGGTACTCGGCGCTACCGGCCGAGTTTCGTGCGACGCAACGATACACTCCCCCGTCTCGAATGAGTGGACTGCTGACGTTGACGTGAGACACGGTCAGGCCGTCGGACAGGGTGTACTGGCTGGTCTTGTAGGTAGAATCTCGCACCACGGGCTCATCGTCCAGAGTCCAGGTGATAGAGGGCGGTGGGGCTCCTTTGGCAGCACACATGAGGGAGAAAGGCTCGCCAGGGTTCACCACCCGCTCGCTGAAGGAAGACACAATACGAGGAGTACCGTCTGAGAGGGGACAGAGAGGAAAAATGGCGCCATGATTAAAACCAATTCATTTTGTAGACATCTCTTTTTATTAAGTATCCTGACGGCCTTTGTCCACGCACCCTCTAAGAGAATAATGGAAAAGTCCTGAGCTGTGTGGCCCTTTCGGGAAGCAAAGCACTGATAGGCTCCGGAGTGGAACTTCTGAGCTGCAGTGATCTGCAGCGTGTCGTTGTGTTGTCCCTGTATGGAAATGTGCTGGTCGGGAACAATAGACTCAGTATTCCTGTACCAGCTGATGGTGTATTCTGGAGAACCCTCCACAGTGCAGGTGAAGAACAGGGTGCTGCTGATGCCTGTTTTCAGGTTCTTGGGAGACAGCGTCACTCGCAGTGGATCTGAAAAAAAAAAAAAAAAAAAAAAAGCATGTGATGACAGAATGAACTTTCTGAAGATATGATCAGACATGCAAAGCAGAACAATAAAGCTATTTCTTTTTGTTGTATCTTTTATGTTTTCTTTATAGCAAGTCTAAACACTATCAATCAATTGATTATGACACAACCAATCTATTAAGACAAAACATACATTACAGTTCTTAAATGTTCATTTTTATGAGTGCTAGTAAACTTAGTAAAAATATTCATTGGATTTTTCACACAAAAAAGAAGTTTCACTATGTGATACGAAATTGGATGATTTATCAATTTTACACCTGAACGACCCTGAAAAAGGATGGGCCAGTTGCAAAAAATAAAAATCTGATGCATTTGCAATCAGTGAGGTGTTTTCTTCGGTCATTTAATATGCTCTTTTAGGAAATATGGGTCAGGTCAGCATCTGTCTTCACTATTAGTAACGGTGAATGCTAATGCTAATGCTTAAGACTGCTCACAACAAAATAATTTTGTTTTTGTTTGGAAATATTTCTAAAATATTTCCAAAGTTTGTGGGATTCTTTCTCTTTCTCTTGCTCTCTCAGACACACAACAATAATAATATCTTGTGAAATGATACACAATATATTTTTTCATACGTGAAACAAAAAGAAAAAAAGTCTGCTATTCCGAATCTTTCTGGAAAAAAAGTCAATAAAATATCATGTTATTCTTTTAGTTGAGTTTTATTTGTAGTTACCTCTATACCATAACATGGAAAAATTTTCTGTCATGCAGAGCGATACAGCGCTGAAACTTTGAGATGTTTTTAAGAAAACATTATTTAATTTTAATATGATGGCTAAATGTATTATTTATCTGGAAAGTAGAAAAGATAAATTGTAGTCTGCTGATAATGGTATGAGCAGGTCAGAGCATTACAAACCAAAAAATGAGCTACAAAATCTCTAGTCAGGGCCTCTCTACTAAAAATTAAACATATTTATTTTAAATTTAAAAACGTCACTCTGAAACTATTACACTAGACTAACATGATGACATGCTGATTTCAACGTACAGTAGGTGTTTATGGTTAGAGAGGGCACAATCAGCAGTGGTGACTCAATCAGTTCGACACACTCATTAAAAAAGCAGCTGGAGATATCTCTTCACATCTCTGTCCACTTGTGTGTTTATAAGTGTGCCTGTGTGTTAAGGGGTGTGTGTGTGAGTGTGTAAATGTCAGTGAGCAATAAGGCAGCTGGTGGTGTATGCTGGGGGGCATCGCTGCGTCTCCCAACCCCCCCTCCTCACCCTGTCAGAGTCACAGAGTGTGCTGCCATGATGTGCCCACTGGCAAAGCCTACTGCCTTTCCATTCTCTCCCTCTGTCTCGCCTTCCTGCCTTTGTTTCTTTGTATACTCCTCACAGTGTGCATTGATCTAACCTGCTCTTATTATCCTGTTATTACATCGCAGATAATGTCATTCCAACACTGTCTGGACATCTGATTGTCCCTTCTGTGACCCCTTGTCTTCTTTTCTATCTTCCTCAGCTTCAGCGTGTGTGATGGTGAATGGTGCTGGCAGCTGTGTTATGGAGTCACACTCCACAATTTACTGCCCCTGTCTCTCTTTTTGAGGGCTGATATGATGGGGCATCAAGCAGCTCACATACATTTGTTACCGACACACTCGAAGTGTGACCGCTGGAGAGTCGTGCCTCAAACCAAAAAGGAGACAGCTCAGAAATGTGTCCCTCTGCCAGGATGATTCACTCAAAAGACATGGTGAGAAACTGTCAGGTTATTTGTCGCTGAGTGTGTGTGTGTCACACACCTATTACGTGAAGCTGCCCAGACACCTCCTTTGAGCCAAAACTGTTGGTGACCTCGCAGGCGTAGCTGCCGCTGTCCTCCTGCCTCAGGTCGCTGATGGTCAGCCCAGTCAAGCGCCGGGTCCAGCGGGCGTCTGAGGGCAGCGGCCGACCATCTTTCAGCCAGCGCACGGTGGGGCTCGGGTAGCCGCCCGCTATGCAGGGGAGCTCGATGCTCTGGCCGGCGTACACCTCCCCGGCTTGGAAACTGTCCAAGATGGTGGGCGAGGACTCACTCGGGTCTGAGGGTAAAGGTTCTGTTACAATTACTGATGAGCTAAAAGAGGAAATAAAACAAAACGGAAGTAAAATTGATAAAAAAATAAAGAAAAAAAAACAGGTGCTCACCCATTACTGACAGCCTGGCTCCGTTGCTTTGCCGCGTCTCACCACTGTACTTATGCTTGGTGATGCAGCGGTATGTGGAGAGGGCATCCTCTTTCTGAACATCAGAGATGTAAAGAGCTCCAAAGGAGGTTAGGGAGAATCTGTTACCTAAAGAGAACATATCCACAGTGATGAAGTAATGACCATAAATCAATTCATTCTCATTTAAACATAAACTAAACAGGACAAAACAATACATAACCCTTTCTCTACATAACAAAAGCTTATACTGACTAAGAATTCAATGCACAGAAACAATTTTGGAAAGCCCAGAAGATGATGTTATGGCTTTTGCAAGCTATGGATGTGGCGGCAATACTAATAGGGAGCCATGTTTGCTGTGATTAGTTTCTTTATAAACATCCGGTATAATATAAAACGTACTATCCCAGTCCCCTGTGCATTCTGACTGTGGAACAAATACGTTGCGCTTATTGCTAAAGCGTGTTGCACTGAGAGCTAACAGCTGCCTGAACAGTTGTCTCTACCTGCCTAATGATGTCGCCTCCAACAACCTGGCACTCGGTCAAGACCTGGAGGACAAACTTCGGTCACTTGAACAAAACAAATTGTCTCTCGCAATACATAACCCCTACTCTTCTGCATAGTACCACAATAACTAATGTAATTCAACAGGTGAAATGCTAAGCAGATTGATTTTCAAGTGACAAAGCTGCCTCTTCTCATTTTCCCTTCAGTTGTAATTATTTGTTTTTATGTAAACCATGTGAGGTTTTGACTTAGTGGCTTGGCTCAAAAGGTTTCTCCACTATTCAATAACTTAGGGCAAAACAATGACTTTTCTTCATATTTCCATTTTCCACTGCAAATAACATTTTTTTCATAACTGTGTGTTTCAGTCTTACAAAAACTTGTACATTTGTTTTTAGATTCCATTGACCCTTTTACAAACAACAAAATAAACCCACTTACAATTAGTTTACAGATGTTTGTTTTGCATAGGCATCTGTAAGTTAACCAATTATTTTAAGGCCTACGTTCACATAGGAACACACAGGAAACCACAGGATAACATGACCCTACAGGGAGGTAGACTGTCCCCCAGTGACATCCTCTGTGCCCTCTGTCCTAGATCAATACAGAAGTCGTTTAAGATCATCAATCCTATAGATCAGGTCCATATCTTGTCCTCTTATTAAAATAACTGTATAGACTTAAGTTATTTCTTTCTGAAACTCCCCTTTCAGAACATCATCACAGCAATGCTTCTTATTATGCCATTTACAACCATTCTTAGGAGAGTTGGACTGAGAAGTTGTTCATATAATGAGTTCAGGTCCACCAGGTGTTTGCTAATTGCTGCTGCCACTAGTCTGGAGGAACTACCAGGGATTATTAACATTATCATATAAAGTTCAATAACCCTTCTTCTCACTGGTAGTAATATTAAAGCTTTCGAGTGACCTAACCAGAGTCCAGACTTGAATCTGATAGAAAATCTGTGGTGGAAGTTAAAGATTAGGGTGATGCCAAGAAGGCTCTCCAACCTCAAAGATGGGATTTTTCTACTTGTGTTTAAAAAGGAAGAGAAGTAAATGTAACAACATGAAACGATATCTGCCGATAATGCCTAACATCAGTATTTGTGACATCATCTTTAACATTTAGGGGTTGAAAATCTAAGGCAGTATAATTCAGCCCTGTTAATAATGATCAGACAATTTTTGACAAGGACTGACTTAATTGTTTTTAGCCTAGCAATTTTTAAAGTGCACATTTTCTAATGTTTACTTAAAAAACACAGCAGTTCCAGTCATCTTTAAACTCCGCCACACTCCTTCATCACTTCTTCCTCAGTCTTCATGCATCGTAAGTTTCACTCAAGAAGAACTCGATTAAAAGAGTCCCTTATTAATAAAGTTATAGTATAACAAATAACAAATTGAGTGTGACAAGTTTCAAAATCGATTTAATGCACTCGGTTTTAATTTGCAAACATTACATATCACCTGCGCTTTTTAGCATCCGTCTGCTAGCAGATGGTCTGTGCCCATGTGTATGTAAGTGTAAGTATGTTCATAAGTATCAATATTTGATCTAAAATTCCTGTGTTTGGCAGTCAGGAGGCTGAGGAGAAGTGGTGGAGGTGGAAGTTAAGGACTGTGTATGTGTTTCCTCTCACAACATCATGACCTTAGAGGAGGCACAGGCTGCAATTTCACAGCAGCCTTTGTTTGCCCCCCAGAATGAAGCCTTACAGGATAATGAGCACTTTAAGGCTGCTACTCCCACAACACCGAAGACATGCCTGTCACAACACTCTGACACAGGCAGGGAGAGAGAGGTTGCAGGAGAAAAAGGGGGGAGTCAGCTGGATCTGTCAAAGCCACACTTTTTGTCTCGGTCCCCAGGTCCTCTGCAGCGAGGCTCAATTCATCCCATCTGCAGCTTCTGAAACAATGCTGATTACACAACTCGTGTCACATAATCCCTCTCACTCTCTGTCCGTCCTGACCGAGTGGTTTGCTCACAGAATCCGTCTTGAGTTGACTCCCGCCGACCCTGTCTTTGTGTGAATTCTCATATCATCTGTCTCACCTCTTTTATCTCTCTCGCTTATGCTAGCTCTCAGTCTCTAAGCAGAGTGTCAGACAGAGTAAAATATTAATTACTAAATCTGAAATCACGGTGCTCCCTCAGTTTTTATTCATGTTGACTTGACTGGATAATGAGAAAGGGAGGCGGCATGCATCACATACACACACACACGCAGACAGATGCACATGCAGGTGCAGCAAAATGTGAATGTAAAAATCTTGAAAATGTGAGTAACTCTGTGTTTACTGAGCAGCAAGGAAAATACCTCATTCACCAAAATCGTTCACTTGATCTGGAAAGCCAAAAGACCCAACGACCTTTAAAACCAATGCATCTAAAAGTCTGGATTTGTATCCAACCCCATTAGTCTGATGCCATAAATAAAATCTAGTGCAATTAAAAAATTTCACAAGTCACCTAACTGGTAGCTGTGTAATTTACTCTCAATAGCATAACGCCTCTGCAGAAGAAAATCCACAGAATGCACAGCAAATATGTGGAAGAGGATGTTCTGGTCGCGGCCTTGACTCTTCCAAGATCTAGGGAATTTAGGACGGACAGAATTGTATTTATTTGCTAAATGCTTTTGGCTATCTTCCCACAAGTAGTTTGCTGGAAGTTTGACCCATTCCTCCTGACAGAACTAGACTGGCTCAGGATTGTGGGCTGTCTTATTCACACGTTTTATAGGCTGTACCTACAAAAGGACTAAGATCGGGGCTTTGTGTGTATTTAATAAAAATCTGACTTATTTATGCAAGGCAATTTGTGTCCCAACTTTAACATCCTGGATGATGCCTTGAGAAGTTAAGTTATTATTTTCCTTCTTTTATAAACTGCACTAATCCCCCCGTGGAGTAAGATATCCACACAGCATAATGCTGCTACCTCCGTCCTTCACAGGTGGAATGGTGTCAGGTTTGCAGGAATGATACGACGTCTGGACATTAACATGATATTTATTTCTTGTCTGAACAGATGGACGTGGCATCAGCAGGTGTCTGGAGATTCTACTCAAGAATAAATGTGACCAAGTCTAAAACTCTTCTCCTGAAATCTTTAGATTTTTCCATGAGGAAGAAAGCTCCTCAAATGTTGTGAAATAATTAAATCCTACAAAGCAATCACATTACTATCCAGGCTGTCTAAAACTGACATAGTAATCTTAATAAAATAACACATTGCATGTGACTATGTGGTCAAAACTTTACTTCACAAACCTTAAACCCCTAAAGAAAGACTCACAAATAACCAGCTCCCAGGGACTCACGGACTAAAACAATTTGTCAACAACAAGATGAGTCTTTAAAAAATCTTTTCAGTCCTAAAGAAGCTCTTTGAAAGCAGCCGCGTTGCCTTAAGGAAGTCGACATTGTTGGATCTCGCCAGAGTTTGGTCAGCTTCAATGAGATGCATTCATGGAAAAAAGATAAGCAAAATTGCTCATGATTCCTCCATGCAAATGGGCGCCAGATGGGAGCTAGTATTTCAGCATCCTAATTCCAGCCACTGCTCCAGAATACCCAGAAGTGTTTCGTAATGCCATAATAATAGCTAAACTTTATAATAAATTCATATTTGTTGCAATTTACTCACTTGTTTTCCATAAAAAATATTTTTAAACTTTGCTGTTCACCTTCCTAAAATGCTTTAGGAAGGTGACATATTGATCATATGGGACCAGCTTTCTTTATAGTGCTGTTAGCATTATGAATGACTGAACATGTTTGATAGGAATAAATTCAAAAAATTTAAAAATAAAATGACAAACATGCTCATTTTGCCTTGAATTGGGCCTCAATTTGGAATGAATCAAATTAATAAAGTCTAATCTGGAGACCAGTTACAACTGGGGCATTTATGTGGGTTCCACCTGCTTTAGCTGGTGTTTGTCCAGGACCTACTCGTGTTCTCGTACAGAGATTATCTGTAGTGTTGAAATTCATTACTCGAACTGATGTTTGTGGGGTTTTTTTGTGTTTATTTTTGGATTCAACAAAATGGCAGCCAAGCAGTGACATAACAGTAGTAACCTGCTGCAAGAAGGAATTTTAAAGTAGAGGAAGGTAAATGGGAGATATTACAAGTATAAATGTGTGTAAGAGAGAAAAGGAGAAAAAAATAAAAATAAAAGCATGACATTGTCTATAAATAGAGCATATACTGTAGCCTTTGTGGGTCCAAAGGTGTGCATGCAGTGAGTGTGAGTTAGGAGCAGCCTCATTTTCTCACATGCAAATGAAGGCGTCGGTGCAAAGATAACGAGGCCCATATTTCCACCTCCTCAGCGGGGCCATTATTTATTGATGTTCTGCATCTTTCCCCCTCCCCTCCCACTCTCATGCTTCCTTCATCCTCTCTCTGTTGCTAGGGCCTTCTCACCGCCATCACGTTTGGATTTCAGCGCACTTCCACCAATTACTAAATCATATTTTGTTTTGCAAATCGCTGAGGATGACAGCGACCGTGTAACCTTTGTAGTTTTGGAAATACAAAACGGCTTTGGAGGTTGCTGAGATGAAAACTGTGTCTACAGGAAGATGCTCTAGATAAATTTATAGCAGCTTGAAGCTTTATTACCAAGTACTTTTGTTAAAAATATCTAAAATAGCACAAAGAAATTTCATGCTGTGTTTTTCTCCAAAGGTCGAAGTGCAGTTTGAACATTGCAACAGAGCTTATTTTTTTTCCTTAAATCAGATGACTTTAGCTTCTGGACATCTTCTTGCAAATTGTAAATATACTATTTAGACTAGATTAAGTGATTTTAAAAGAAAGGTCTAACATTTTATAGGTCCCCTCTGCATGGACTCTGTGTCAAATCAGGCTGGGAAAGGCTAATGAGTCATTGAACTCCCACTCCTGTTCCTTTTTCTGGTGGATCATTAAAACCTGTTCCCTGGGGTCCGCATCTTACTCAACACAGATTACAGTCAATGACAGTAGTTTATTCCCTAGAAGGCTTCTCTACATTAAATTATAATGCTGGCTAATTAAGGCATCAAAGGACAGTGAGAAGTTTCAAAGGTAGCAGAAGGTCAAAGGTTTTGCAAACGAACTGAAGAATCTGTCTGGACGCAGATCGTGTTTATCAAAACACTCATACCGCTTTTTTATTTATTTATTTTTACATTTTCTTACTACCAAGAACCTTTATTCCTTTAATAGGGATTATACCTGATGCACCAACACAAAGCAGACAATAATAAATAAGATAATACATTACAAATTTTTAATAATTAAAATCTCTTGCATTTAACCATTCGTGAAACTACCATTTGCTGGAACTGCTTCTTTAATTTTTAGGGGTTTTCATTCTTACTGGGTTTGCACATCTACGTCTCAATTTTCAAAATACATGGCTCAGTTATATCGGATGGATAGAGTCTGTCAACATCAAAGTACTAGAGTTTCCACTCGGGCTTTGACTTTGATTCTAACAGAATCAATTTAGAAACTTTTTCCACATATTTGCAAACAGGACTTTTTGTGGCTTTATTTCAACAGTGGCTTTCTTATTGACGTTCTTCCATAAGGCCGAGATTTGTGGAGTGCAAATCAAGTTGATAGATACTTCTGAGCTGTGGAGCTCTGCAGCTTCTCAACGGTTACCCTGGACCTTTTAGCTGCTTCTTCGAAGATCTTCTTGTTGGATAAGTTGGACAGCCATGCTAAGATAGGTTTTGCAGTTGTGTGACACCTTCCCCACTTTCTGATGATTTAATAAACAATACTCTATGAGACTCCAAGGTTGCAATATTTTTATACTCTAACCCTAATTTGAATTTTTGCACAATTTTCTCCGTGATCTGTCTGCTATTATCTTTGGTCTTCATGATCCTGTTGTTCACTTGTGATTTATAACAAACCTCTAAAGCCTTCATAGAGCTGCTGGAATCAAACTGAAGTCTTTTTACTAATCAAGGGACGTCTGCTGGTAATTTTCTGCTCTGGATTTTAATTAGGGGTATCAAATTAAAAGGGGCTAAATGCAAATGCACACAGATTTTTTTGTTGTTAAAAAAATAAGAAAAGCATTGTCAGTTTGCTTTCACTTTACATTTATGTATTTTTGTCTGTTGGTCCATCATACAAAGTCCAAACATACAGTGACGTTTCTGTATGTTTAAAGGTGGTTTAAATATGTTTTACAAGGCTCTCTATTGATGAAATTGCAATTTTTTTCAGAATAGGACACATTTACACCAAAAATACTTTATGGATATAATAAATCACACATGTTTTCTCCATATTCTGTTGTATGTTTTTTCTAGTTTATACTTAAAGCACAGCTGCTCTTAAAGCCTCAAGAGTGGCTTAGAGTGCAGTGAAGATTTTTATATTTCAACAAAAAACAAAAAATAAATGCTCTTGCTGCAGATTATTTTAAAAGTTTTGTTGGTCTTTTCAACACATCAGAAGTAGCTTTGAGTTTGAGTGTGAAAATATAGTCAACATTCTAAATGTGACTATCAAAATTGTGCTCCGCTCTTCTGCCTTATACCTTTTGCTCTCAGCGGCAAGTTGCAGAGAAGAATTTGAAAGAAGGTGAGAAGACAGAAGGAAGGAGGAGCAGATCAAACACTTGTGACTGTCACCGAAAGGAGACAAAAGGAAAGAAAAAACATGCAGCATATTCTGGAGATATTTCCCTGCAGTGCTGGAATACGCTCGGTGCCCACAAATGCTGACATGATAGGCACGCACACACACTCAGAAACACCAACCAAGCTTAAAATATATATCTTACACAAATGTATTTATATATATTTAAATGTTTGTAAATTAGCATCAAAAATTGAATGATAGGTGTTGATTAATCAGAAGGAAAGGGGAGAAAGGAAAGATGGGGAAAGTCAAAGGAAAGATGGAGGGCTAGCTAAGGGGGGATGCAACAGTGCATGTCTCTGTTCCCCATTTATGCAAAAAAGGAAGTTACATCTACATTCAGAGCAAGAGCACACGGCAGTCTGTCTTTGCTTCTCTCTCTTTCTGCTGTGTACATTTAAAGATCAACGCAGATCCAGGTGGTTGCCATGAAATATGTGCTTTCCTAGCTTTATTCTGTTGTAGTCTGGCGTATTCTGTCTATATGGTTCACTAGATGTCCACTAAAATATGGCCAGTAGCTGCAGTTGCACGATTTCCAGGTTTGACTGGTGGGTGGCTTGTCAAAAACTCAAAAATCCCGCCTTTTTCAATCTCTGAATGCACCAGCTGTTTTATAAACACCAGCTCTGCTCACTGCAGAAGACAGTTTAAAATGGCAACTTTGCAATAATTTGTATTTATTTAAAAAAATAAAACATGATTTTATTGTGAATCATGTCTCCCTCACATCACAGGGAAGCTGGAAAAAAATACATTTTCAGTGCTTTTCTTATGTTTTCCTACATAACTGTGCAAAAATTACACATTGAAAATTGACCACAAACTTCGATTGGCAAGTCTCAAACTGGTCTCCTTTTATTTCACAGTCAAATCAGATTTTACTGCCACAAACGACGCTCAACAACACTGATAAATGAGGGTCCATTCTGCTGCATTGCTCTAGCAAAAGAGACTTTGTTACGGCGGCCAAACCGTTCCTATGGAGCATGAATCAATATGCCAGTTAAGTCCAACACAGCATAAGGAATGTCTGAATCTCAGCCTTCAGCTCTCTCTTTTTCTCAGCTCGCCTCTCTGTCACTTGTTCATTTTCTGGAAGAGGGTCGGTAGAGTCACTGGGAGAAGCCGCGGCTCTGTCATGTTTTCATTAAAAAGCTACGCTTCACTGTCTAATCCTAACTACTGTCCTCTTCCCTAACCAATTCTGACTGCTTACCTCATCTTTCAATCATATGTGCCCTGCCTCTCGCCTATGTGTGATCTCTCGCACACCGACTCTGGGCGAGTGCGGAGGATGCTCGAAAGTTGAGCCGGACAAACGTAGGAGCAGAGACGGGGCGGGGTGGGTGACACGGACAAGGAGCAGAGTCCAGTTTCTGCAGCAATGAGACCTTGTCTCTTCTGCTCCACTGGATCCTCTGTCCCAATTTGCCCTGTGTGACTTTAAACAGTAAACACTGGGGGAGGGGACAGAGTGGAAAGGTCTGTAAAAAGTCTGAACGGATCGTTGAGGACAGAATTAAAACCAGCTACATTCGTGAGATGCACACAACACAGAGCCGCAGCAAGGACTGCGTCCCATCCCAACCAGACAGCCTAAATGGACCAACCCAGATAGAGGCAGCGGCAGGGAGATTAAGAAACAGTGGGAGCATCAGAGGAAACGAGGGATGGAGGGGGAAGAGGCTGAGCGGATGGAAGAAAAATAGGGAGAGATGTAGAAATAGGACTCCATTATTCATGACGTGTGTTTCATGTGCTGGGTGACATCTGGGACAGCAGTGATAATGAGAGTCCCACGAGACAAAAAAAAAAAAAAAAAAAAAAACTACATACACACACATCCTAATACACAGAATCATACAGACACGTGCTGCCACAGTCCACACACCTACCCTCTGCAGGATGTCCCATTAACTTCTACTGTACTGTTAATTGTCTGTGCACCAAAATCTAAATTCGAAAGGAACGCAAGACTTTAAAACTATGCCGCAAAGCAAGCCCCCAACAGCACAAAGCTCTCACTTCTTCACCTTATTTTTTTTTACCTAGTTTCAAATAAGATAAAGAATCCGCAGTTTGTTTATGTCTTTGTCTGATTGTGTGTGTTTGTGTGTGATGCAGTGTAGTCCAGCTTAGCCCATGGCCTGGGGCAGTGAGCTGCATTAGCAGTGCTGAGTGAGCCGCCTGGTCTCTCCCTATTAGAGCGCTGGTGGCAGAGGAGTGTCACCACCCAGCAAAGAGACACGCAGGACGACAGAGAACATAAATACCGCTAGACACACACATACATACATGAATACAGACAGTGACACACCACAGAAGGACAGCTAAATGACTCTCGATACAAACAGGACCAAAGAGTAATATAAAGAAGTTTATTCTAATAAGGGATACAATTCTGAGAAATAGCAATAGTTTAGTTTTCTGTGGAGATGCTCTCCTCCCTGCCATCACCCTAATATTTAGTTCTTGCCATAGATTCCACATCAGATTCAAGTCAGGACAGGATTCTGGTTTTCAAATGTAGAAAATAGTATATGTCGGTAAAAAGATGATCTTAAACATAAATCTGTATCAATAATTTTAAGCTTGATTTGTATATATATATATATATATATATATATATATTGTCATTTCAAAACACAACTCAAAGGAACTCACACTATCAAGCTGTTACAAAAACTCAAACCACTTCTCACAAAATATTTACACCTTTAGTATCAATTGCAGAAGTGTGACAGAGTATAAAGGTCCAATCTGGGGAAAAAAAGCAATTTCGGTTGATTTTCAGTTCAGTTCAGTTCAGTTATTTGTATAGCTACAATTTAACAAATGCCATCTCAAGACACTTCACAAAAACTGTACATGTTTGCTTGACATGTGCAGTTCACCGTTAGCGCATTTTGCACCTTTGCCTTGCGGGGGCAATAATCTCCTCCCATATGCTAACTGGTCTGGGCATCCCAGTTTGCTTTCAGGATTCTGTGTGCTTTGACAGGTAAAAAACTGATTGATAGTTTTTGGCAGTATACACTTCAGTTTACATGACGCAACAAACTACTATTGTTGTCTCCTTTGAAGCTTTATAGTTAAGATTTCTATTTGAAGTTGCAGTATGTAACTTTTATTATTAAAATATTTTTTCACACTTTTATTGATACTGTCACTATGCCGTGAGAGTATAGTATGAGACAGATAGTCTGTGAAAAATCTTATTCCAGTGTAATCTAAAAACAACCAATCAGAGCCAGGAGGAGGGTCTTAGTGCTGTCAATCACCCTCTGTGTGGTGCTCCTCTTTCCCCACTCCCCCTCTCCCCTCCCTGCTCTCTCTGTTACAGCTAGCATAGCCTGTCATGAATAAACAGTTTTTCTGTAATGGTAAGTTGCTTCTCTGCCATTAACACATTTAGCAGCGACTATATGAGATTGATTGACAACGCTAAGACCTTCCTCCTGGCTCTAATTAGTTGTTTTTGGTGAGGAGCGTTGCATTTTTTCAGACTGCAATAATAGTTGTCTGGAGGAAATTGATCATTTCACAGATTACTTATCTCATAACAGATGGTGACAGCTTTAACATATGTAAAAATAAACATTTTTCCTTTTTTTCCAATCAAAGTTACATACTGCACCTTTAATATCATATTTATTTTGTGTTTACATACCAATGTGCCATACAGGCTGGCCTTATCTTGCACCCTAAATGCGGTTAATCACTTCCTTTTATATTCTGTTGTCACTTTTTGGTTGATAAAAACCATTTATCTGTAAAATATGAACATACTTCTGCAAAGGGAGCAGTCCAGGTTCAAACAGGTTTTTATTGTTTGTAGCTGATTATAGTCCTAAGAGACTTTGACTGCAGAGAAGAAAACTAACCATGTGCTGAAGAATGTTGAATTATTGACTTGTATACATGCAACATTTTGTATGTACAAGCTAGTCCACAAACAACAGCTGAGAAACAACTCTGTCCTGTTCCGTCACGTTAACCTCGTACAAGTCTTTCTGGTTTGTGCGCTGCTCATCTTCCTATCCATTACAGTCGATCTCAGCCAGCAGTGTTGACTTGACCCATGTGTACGTTTGGACAGTTTATAGTGCGGAGAATCAATAGGTCTGATTGGGAGGTCATGTAGGAACACGGTGCCTGGATAACCTCCAGAGATCCCGTTCAATCCCTGATCACGATTCCTCCCAGACTCTAGATGATCAGTGGGGCCAGATAAATTAAAAGGGAGTTATTTATAAATGTGGATATTCATAAACATGAAGTTGTCCATTTTAGAAAGACTTATTCCATGTTACCATCTCATTAAATCTCATATAAAACACTCTTGCAAGTTGAGAAGCTCTTTCTAAAGCCAGGATTAGAATAAAAATCACTGCCTTCCATAATGATAGAAAGAGACATGAAGATTGAAAACCAGATCCAAACTTCTTGCCACGCTTTCCTTTGTCTCAGTAAATAAACATTTCCTTAAACACAATTTCCTAGTAGAGCCGCTCATAATCTCCTCGCATTAATCCGTCTTTCGTTAGCCTTAACAAGAGCATGGAAGGGAGCCAAAGAAAAGGGGGTAAAACCTCTTTACTTAAATCCTATTCCCACTCCAGGCCACATAAACCCTTCACCTCTTTTACTTTAAGCCTCGACACAAGCCTTGCTGCTTTCACTTTTTCTTAAAGACGATGAAGATTAGTGTCTATCCTTTGCAGCCCCAGTATGGACAAATCGTTCACCTAATTTTTAGAAAATTTAAAAAGTAAAAAGTGCACAAGCGATGCTAATCTTACAGGTTTGATTTGACTGAAATTACAAGACCTCATAATAAAAATGCAACTAATTGGCTCTTAAAATAAAATACACTCCTGTTGTGTTTTTGAACACACAGCACTTCTCAAAATTATTTCTACTTTTCAAAAATGTCAACATTTTCACACTTTACAACCATAAACATAACACGTTTTATTGAGATTTGAAGTGACAGACCAATACAGTTGACTGTATTGTTGACTGGACTAGAATAAAAACAACATAAAATTTCCAATTTAAAAAAAAAGATTGAAGAGATCTCTGTGGGATGTTCAACTTTGCAGCTTAACTCTGCTTTATACTTCTCCAGATCTTCACAGAAGAGTGGAATATATATAGTTTTATGTTTCTTTCAGCTTCACAGTTAATCACCACTTTGTGTTCATCTATCACATAAAATCCACATAAATTAAAATTGAAGTTTGTGACTGTAAAAAGACAAGATTCAAGAAATAAACTCAAATGTTTGAATAGTTTTGCAAGGTTTTTGTGGACTTTGTGAGCATCGATTTGACAACTGAGGTTTGAAGCTTCTGGCCAATGTAAAACAATGAAAAACAGACATCAGTAGATCTGAATTTACACTACTCATCAGATTTTGTGATAGCTTGCAACCAACTTTAATAACCAAACAGAATAATTTCCTACTCTATATGAAATCTTCATTTCCTTTAAGCCTTTCCAAATGTACTGGCTCCCTTTCTCTTTCAGTTGCCGTACCGACACTTCTTGGCTTGGAAGAAAAGATAGTGGCCAGATTCCTGTCAGAGTGATGTGCTCGCAGGGGGCTTTCCCATCTTTTCCTCTTACAGTGAGTGACACTGATACACTGACACACTGTAAACATGCCCGCGCAGCACCCGTTTTGTGTTCGGCGGAGACACAAAGCCAGCAGAGGCAGAGGGGAGCGTCTGCGAGCCACGATGGAGTGCGTGCATTATGCGAGTTAAATGCACGCGAGCAGGCGAGTGTGGCAGTGTGTAAATAGTCAATAATAGTCGACACTTGTCAGCCCTCTGCTCTGCACACACAAAGCCTGCAGTTGGGTCATTGCTGAACTCCGCCTCTTCTACCCCACTCCCCATTTCCCATCTCTAGCCCCCCCAGTGCCAAACACACACAACTGGGCCTCTCAAGCAGATATAATTATGCCTATTGTGCCCCTTGAACACACAAGCAACACGCATGCAGACACACGCACTTATCTGTGCTAAT
The DNA here is from genome assembly GCA_903067065.1 of Brachyrhaphis terrabensis. Taxonomy (NCBI): domain Eukaryota; kingdom Metazoa; phylum Chordata; class Actinopteri; order Cyprinodontiformes; family Poeciliidae; genus Brachyrhaphis; species Brachyrhaphis terrabensis. The sequence continues at coordinate 16,615 of CAEGAG010286590.1, forward strand.
TAACACACCCACCCACGTGCCTATTCAGCCTAACTGAGTAAAAGATGGCTGCCAGCACTCCATCTGCTCCTGCTCTGCTCTCAGCACACTGGGGCAAATAAGAGAGGGGGCAAAAATACCCAGAGAAGGCGGCAGAGGTGAACAACCCATACATCAAGTGGCAATCATTTACTTGTTCTCACATTCTCAGACAAAATCAGAAATCAGAGCTAAATTTTAGCGCATTTGGAATAAGTTTGCATGTGCGCAGCCGCACCCTCATCTGCATGATGCAGTCCTGACACTAACCCCCCACCTTGTGCCCTGCTGCGTGCCACATGGGACAGAGGCAGAGAAGAGGCGGGAGAAGGATGATGTGCGACCCGATGATGATGGGGGGAGGCGATGGTCGATAGGGTTGTGTTCCAAGAGCCCTGGGGATGCCACGTGCTCTCCGTCCTCCTCTGTCACACAACGCCCTGATGCACCCAGGCAGCCCGAACACAACAACAACAGGACAGCCGTCACACAGCGGGGCAGAGCTCTGCCTTAATGTGTCCCAAGTTAATGTTTAATGAGTACTCCGCATTCAGGCCGCCTCATGCAAAACCTGAAAATGGCTTTACTATGTTGGATTTGAGAGCAATGCGTGTTTGTGCTTTGTACTGCTTGTACTTTCTGGAGGCGCGTGCGTGTGTGTGTGTGTGAGACAACTGTTTACAAGAGTCCGCGGTGTTCCAGACGAGTGTATCTATTAATGTATTCCTGCTCTGAGTGCACAGGCACAGATTTACAGTACAAACAGACACTGTGTCCTCACACGCTGCTGCTCTCCATGAGGTCTCTGTCACCTCTCTGCTGCACCTCTGTAAAGGCTCATGGCAATCACTTTTTAATCAGTGAATAGGCACCTTTCACAGCTTGTGCATAACCCAAATATCAAGGTGTTAGGTGAAAATACACAGAAACATGGGAGAGCAAAGAGCTTTGAACCTATTTTGTCATTTAGGAAACTTTTGTGTTTTGTTTTGTATCATACTTACAGGACAACATAAAGTTAAACCAATTATTATTTATGTTTCAGGCAGATTTACATTTGAAAAATAATAATAATTAAAAAAACAAGTATAAAAAAGTTACGTTTAAAATTATTTAAATCCTTGTTCTTTGAGGTTGCAGCGCTTAAACCCATCTTATAATTAGTGACCAAATTATTGCATGTTTCGTTTAGTATTTTATTGATCTGTCCTTGGTGATGAATTGAAAGTCTTTATGGCGTGAAGGCCATCACCGCAAAGCATTAACTTACTTCAGATTCTCCCAGATTCAAGCTGAGACTTTGGGAGAATACAAAATATTAATATTACTTCCAGTCAAAAGAAACATACTGGCAAAATTAAGAGACTTTGTCAAAGTTAAATTTACAAGGTATATCAATCCAAAGATTTTATGACGCAATTCATGAAATTTTTTTCCTTTTCTTTAAATTGAGTATTTTAAGGTTTAAATCTGAATGAAAATCTAATCTCAAAGGCCATTCACAGAATTATTCACACTCTCTGCAAGCTGATCAGCTTGCCTGCTGTTTTCCAGTTGTCTGAATGGATGTGTGTTTATAGGCTGCGCGCTGTCATGTCTATTGAATGGCCTAACATCAAACTGGGACCCGAGGGACAAACGATCGATCTGTAATGTAGCCTGTAAGTGACCTCGCCACCTGGTGAGTCCCTGTAGAATCTAAGTTTGCACTACAGGGCCTCTTAATGCAGCATTTACACACTTCCACTGATTAAATTCACCCAGCCTTCAACAATGAGGACTTCTGTTGTTGGACTAGATTTCATGTGAATCATATGACTTCTTTGCAAACGCATAAATATGAGCAAACTGTGTAGCAGGTGGATTACATAGAGCATTGCGGGGGAATCTTCTGTGGACCACCATGTGGCTTCAACCATCTGCTGGTCCTGTTTCTATTCATCGGAGCCTCTCATTAGCTTTCTGCTAGTTAGACTGGCTGCCTGGATCTGCAGGCATCACTGTTATTTTTATTCTTGTCCACAAACCCTCCATCTCTCTGTCCCTGCTCCAGCTCTCCTGCTTCAGATCCTCACTTAGACTACCAAGACTCCCTTGTCTCATCAGGGTCCATCGTACGCACACACACACATGCAAGGCCCAACTGCAGGCACCATACAGTATGGGATGGCGTAGTGCGAGGGAAATAGGTCAGTCTGCCTGCACCCCTCCCCTGTTAAACCCCACTCACTGTCCTGGCTGGAAGTGAAAGTGGGACAGGCGAGGGGACATGCACACACACACACAATGCACCAGATGGGTAACGTGTGTGTTTGACAAAACGGAACCTGTTGGGGTTCAAAGGGTGCACGGCTGTGTTGTGTTATGTCATCAACTCCACCTTCCAACCGGTATGTTGGTGCTAATGATCAGTGTCCGCACGTAATGACACCACTGTAAAAAAAAAAAAAATGAAAGAGTGCAGGTATGGAGAGAAAATCAGGTGGAGAATTAGCATTTTTAATTCAGTAGAAGCAGGGCTGCCTAGGCATTTGCTTGTCGTTATGTTGTGTCCAGATGGTGGGAAATTTTAGAAGAGAGCTAGAGGAATGAACTGCGCCTCAGGTCAGTCATAGCACAAATCTTCCTTTGAAGGCAACGGTTCTCTAAGACCTCAAGATCCCAACTAAATCAAATTGAGTTTAAATAATCAACTAATGGAGAAAAATCTGTAAGTAATGTACAAACCCTCTTGTAGCCCTCTTGATGACTACAATTACAATAAAACTCAAGGTTTTTATAAATCAGAACTAGGATACATGATGAAACTGGACCGGAAAGTCTGCAACTTCCAGAACAAAAGTTGTCTTTGCTGCACAATCACAAAACTGGAGGTGCGCCCCAAAAATTCTAGTTAGACATTTCCGGGAAGACATTTGCCAAGAGTCATCGGGCCAGGACTCGAACCTATGATGGCTGAATCGAGGAGTCAAGTCTGTGTCGCACGCTTTAGCCCTGCGCCATCCAGAAGTTAGCTATTTTCATTATTGATCATCTGTATAAACACAGATATAAGAAGCCATGTAAAAGAAAAATGTAATTTCTATTGAAGCATAAGGACTATTCATTCAGACAGGTACAACATAGAGTTAGACTTATGCTATGGTCATTATACTTCATTTAGTGAAATGTCGATTTGAGTAAATACCTTTTGCCCTTTGAAGTTGAATTTGAAATTGGAAATGTTGGGAGTCTTTTAGAAGTCTTAGTGAAGGTAAAGCCAACATTGTCTAGACAATATGCATGGGAACTGATATAAGTCTTACCATGCTAATCGCTGTGATTATATGCAAAAGACAGTCTAAAATTTCAACTCTAGTCATTACAGCAACTTTTCTGTCTCACACACACCTCTGATTCTAATACAAGTAGTTAAGACCAGAGAGACTTATTAGAACATTGTTGCTAAAGTGAAACTGGGCAAAGCTGGGCAATTGTCCACAGATCTCTGATTGGTAGATTTCTATGCAGTAATAATGTCGATAATATAATATCTAGTGTTACTTAAGAGCGTGCAGTGGACTCCAGGTGTTCGCTGGGGTTAGGACCACATCCACTAAAATACTCAAAACTTTAGATCCCCTCTGAAAATGCTTATATCTACATATTTTAATAGTTCAAACATCAAGTACTGTAACATGCATTAATAAACACAATGGAAAACCGTGTTAGATGTTAGCTTCTTGTGCAGAAGCTAACGTCTACAGTCTTCCTTATCTCCATTCTTGGAGGTACAGCCAATAAGCTCCTGGGAAAATCAATTGTATTGACTGGTTTGCAAACGCCAGGCAATAGTACGTCAAGTAGAATTGGACCTATAGGTAGTTCAGCTTCCCAAACTGCATTTTCTTTGAATGTTTTAGAAAAAGACATCTGTTAATCTGTGAATACTGAACTGTAACCGGTGGAGGTCCACTGTGTGTGACTTAGGTATTAATGAGGTATGAACTGAGGCTCAGTTTTGGGAAATGCCTATTCTTAACGTCCTTATATGCAATAGTGTTTTCTAAGATGAAGATCACTAAGATGGTCAAAATGAGTCCATATAAATTATGAACATATACTTATCATGGTGAGCTAGTGTTTTATGTGTGAGGCAGGTTAGACAAGCCTTATCACTATCAATTTAAAAATATTTATTCATTTTATTGCTCAAATAAAACTCTCATCTTTCATGAAATCAATTTTATTTCACGGTCCAAGAGCAAAGTTAGAAAGTTTTCTCATTAAATACGAAAAAGGCAAGTTATTAAATGAATGACCCAACTGTGTGCAGAGAAAAAGCAGATGTGTTCACCTTTACACAGTGGATTTACTCTCTGCGGATCAGCTGTAACACCTCCTGCTGTATTTCTTAAGACCAGCTGACAGGACTGTGGCAGGCAAGACAGGCAGTCAGCCGCTCACACACACAGAGCTTTTAGTCACAAAATCAATTTTAATTTTCACATCTTCATTAGATCTATCCAGAGAGACCCTCACTGGAGAAGCAGACCATGATGAAGCACAAAGACAGTTTGGTGATGGTTAATACTGAAGCATGAGCTCAGCATCAATAATGTTTCCCAAATATTTGCTTGTTTGTACTTTTATATGTTTCTATGTATTGTTCTGACTTAGATTCACTGGAATATGCTACGTTTCTGACAGCTGAAGACAAATGTAAGCTGAGCTCAGTGTGCAACTCGTCTCGTTCAGCATCTGATTCTCACACTCACTGCTCATCAACTGACCTATATACCCCTAATTACACACAGCAGCCTCACAAACCCATATACAGAGACCGTAAATACACTCAGAAATGACACATTCAAATTAGATCTACCGTGCTTATAAAAATGTTTCGTTCTTTCCGTAGTTTTGTACA
>CAEGAG010286600.1:0-15480 GCA_903067065.1 Brachyrhaphis terrabensis
TGTAACAGTTATGGGCTAATGCAGCTAACTGCGGCTACCCAAGCAGCATCAGAAGAGTGGATTTTTTGAAGGAGTCTGAGGTGTGAATGAAAACAGAAGGCAGTGCTTTTGGTTTTGGTGTATATATTAAGTGATTTGGGGAAAAAAACAACAATTACAACAACATGATGAGACACAAGATAATCGCCTCAAAATAAATTAATTCCAAAATCATAAAGTTCATAGTCCTTTAGCTCGCCATCTTCAGATCCGGGTGAGGATCTTCTCAACAGGAGAAAAAAAAACCCGACCTTCTCAAAAGAGGGGGCGTACTTAGCCACAATCAGCTGTGACAGGATCTGGTGACGGTCCAGGCAAGAACGCCAACAACTCAGGCAATCAAATCAATGGGCTCAAAGATCTAGAGGAATTTCTGAAGAGGACGCCAGCAGCAAGCCACAATCACAGTGGAAAACAGGTGAGGATCTTTCAACTACGCTAGAGGCGTGGCTTTAAATAAGCTGGCAGAGTTTGGGGCAACACAGGAAGTGGGCCCGCAAAAATAAAAGTCTTTGACTAATTGCGGGTTACAGATGTAAAAGTTGTTTTTTTTTGGGGGGGGTTTACATAGAAGACAGGAAACAATTGAACAAAAGCTTCATTAAAATCACTAAATGACTAAAACTCACAAGTAAAAGTCTGTTTGGTCCAGTGGGCGGTAGTTACACTCGTCCAGAGGAGAGTACAGATGGCGTCTTTCAGAGGACAGAACTTCCTATTTGCCTATATGTAATCAAACTCCTTCAAATGTGTATCATTTCTGTGCAGCGATAGGAAAACGTTTGCGCTACATGTAGGAACTCGGTGTGGATTTCAAGTAAGTTACAGAAGTGGTTTGTGAAAAGGACCAGAACAAATTGGGATGGCCAGATTTCGTGACCAAAGATGCTCAGCGATTATTTCAAGCCAAAATAAATGTACATATTTTGTTTAGTCAATCCGTTTAATGAGGTTTTGTTTCAAGTCTTACCAATGTTTCTTCACCCTCTGCTTTCACTAGAAATGTTCACCAGGCAGGCAAACATATGAGTCCAATGCCACCAGTTCACTCCACCATGTACATACCTGCATGACATCTCATTACCCTGCCGTCATTACGGTCAATACCAGGGGGAAGAAGTAAGAAAAACATTCCATTGCTCTACAGTCTGACAGAGAGCAGCTGTTTGGGTAAACTGAAGCCTCATTTCCATTGAGCCGTACGGCGTACCGCATGGGTTTTTCTGCACCCCCAGTCAATGGACTGTGTAGCTCCGCCCTAATCGTACTGTACCATTGTCCTGAAGACCTAAAACTGAAGGAGATCCAGTAATCGTGGAGTACAAGTAGATTGTAAGGGGATAGCTTTTACAATGGAAACAGACCAAACAGATTAGCAATCCGCACCATCCCATGCCGTACCATCCAGTGGAATGAGACTCCATGAAAGGACTCAATTTTCCACTCGCTTCATTTGTTTATGTTGTTTCTCTGCAACGAGACGGCTTATGGTACCCATTTACTGTACTATAAGCTTACATATGAGGCAGGGTAGTAAACACTGGGTGCATGGCAGTCAAAGTCTATGAACCTACCAAATATTGCATCCAAGTTACACAAGTTGTTATAGGGATGAGTTTTGATTTGTTGTGCAAGGCTTGTTAAAGTTGATCAAAAGTCACCAGATGAGCAATTTGATTGTTCTTTAATAAAAGCCCACAGTAGAAATCCATACTTTCTAATTGGCTGTAGGGTTTTGTTTTGTTTTTTTGCCAAAGTACATTTACCAGTGGAAAAGCAACATCTCATTGGACAGTAACTTTTAATGCAATTTGTGTATTTGGTAATTAACATAAGTTATTAATGTAAGTCATTTCTGCAATCTGAATCTCTTCATAAAAAAACTGCTTTTTATGAAAGATCCCAGAAATGGTTCCTAATAAAGGTGCGTGACTTTGATTTTTAACTTTGGTGTGGATGTTTGCTTCATCTTACAGTAATCTCTGCAGCTACTATAATCTACGTGTGGTATGAACCCCTGCTGTTGTCTTAATATCGCTGCTTAACACTGATGTGAGTTTTGTGCGACAGCCGATGAATATTCACCACTACAACAACCCAAGGTGTTGTTTCGCACTTGTGTGTGTGCATGTGTCTTTTCGCATGCAAATGGGTTGTGTTTTAGATGCTTTTGGGAGGGCAAAAAAAAATGGAATAAAAAGATTGCCGTCAACAACAAGCAGCGATAAATGTGATGATGATAGTGATGATGGTGACAGATTTGATGATAAGACAACAGCTGTCACTGATGATGACTGCCATGACAGTGATGCTTCCTTTGTGAGTGTGTGTGCGTGTGTTTTCCTGACTTATTTTTCTCAGCCTAAGATTGAATTCCACAGCAAAAAAAACGTGCGTCGCTAATCTTTATAAGAATGTCAGGTGTGTGCGTGTGTGTGAGCGCGCGTGCGAGCGTTGATTACACCCTCTTCGCCAACATCGAGAGCCGACATTTCTGAAGTGCGTGTAATTATAGTGAGCACACAGCCTCCTAAGCATCCTGTCAATCTGAATCAAAAAAGAACCCACACATATACACATGCATGCATACACACACACACACAAAAAAAGAAAAACTATTGTGCTTTGAGTGTGTCCTTCAAGTGCGTGTAATTAGCATGTGTGCATGATTGTGTGTGGGGGTGTGTCTGCGTGTGCTTATGTGGGTGTCAGATTTTAGCCCTACACTTGCTGTCCTAAGTGAAAATTTGGCTCCAGAGACACGCAGGCATGTCAGCACAGGGCTCGCTCCTTGCTCCTCCTCTTTCACAATGTCAAAACTTGGCTTACGCACACACACACACACACCCCCACACACCAACGCACTCCCGGTTAGACGCAGATTGACAGTCAGGTGATAAACAGAGGGTATACCGATTACCCTTTTAGCTTATAGCACAATTATGGTCTCTATGAGCATCTTGGCCCGAGGCCACGGCTGTCAAAACTGTCCTGTTGCCTCAGAATCTGAGACATGGAGACAGAGGTGTGTTCGCAAAGGAGACATCAGAGGTGTCAAGTGAAAACCCTGGATTAGGTTCAATGACAATGCATTTTAAAGTTCACTGTCAACATCTTTTGAAAGTTTAACAAGTAAAAAAAGAAAAAAAGAAAAATCAGTTAGAGCTAGACACCAGGAGCCACTTAAGATTTTGGAAAGATAATTGCTGTTGTTACACTGGTTTCTACACTGGTCCAGAACTGGTTTGTGGGAATTCTGCTACATTATTCACAGAACTTGTTCTGACTTACACAAGAACCCAAACACTTTGTACACGTGGAAAAAAAAAAAAAAAAAAACTCTCATGTCAATCAAAGCTTTCAAAGGAGCCACACCCACAATGGAGTGTAACTGGTAACATCATTATAATACAATAATTCCTCGGACTGCACTGAAAGAAATTATGTTCCAGAGTTTATTCGTTCTTCCTTTTGCCAATTGTGCGATGATTGCAAGCTGCTTTCTGAAAGTATTCATGCCCCTGGAATGTTGTCACACTGTGTGCAAATTACTCTGTATGGTTTGTATGGAGTTTATAATATTTACCAGCACAAAGTAACCAGTAATTTGTTAGTTAGAAGTGTAAAGATACCCACATTTAGAATTCAGCCCACCTGAGATCGATCTTTGCAGAACCACTTTTTGCTTTTGCAGCTAAAGTTTGCAGGTGTTTTCTGGCTCTGCCTTTACCAACTTTAAACATCCCATCTTTCTTTACGGGTAGATCAAGCTCAGCCAGATTTAATTGATTAAAAATACACTTTCAATCCTCAAAATGGAGTTCAGGTCTGGACTTTGACTGGGCCGTTCCAAAATAGAAATATTGTTGTACAGAAACCATTAGCTGTGGCTATTAGTTTGAGGTTGTTCTCCTGCTGGAATTTGACCTTCACCCAGGTCTCAAGTGCTTTGCAGCCTCTAACAGTTTTTTCCCCTTCATTGCTCTGGATTTAGCTCCATCCATCTTCCTATCAACTCTGGCCAGTTGTTTCAGACTAGCTTTTTCTGCCAAATATAGAATTTTACATGGAGGCCAGAAAAACTTAAAGGACGGCAAAAGTAAAGAGGCAGAATGCAAATGGAAATGTTCCTATATTTTGACAACCATATATTGTTTTCCCTCCCTTTCACAGTTATGTATTGCTTTGTTTTTGGCCTGTCATACAGTCATAATAAAATATAATAAGGTTTGTTGGTGTAACGTTATAGAATTTGAAGTAGTATGGCTTCTCTCACAAAAACATGTAAGCTCACCATTTCACAGCCAAGCCCACTTTAGCGCTGTAATTTCAATGGCTTCCTTCACTGCCTCCTTCCAGGGCATTTCTGAGATCCACACAAATTTTTTACTTATTCAGAAATCACATTTTCAATTTGTAGCATTACAGATTTTTTAAACAACAGCATGTAGATTTTTCTTGATACCTTTAAGAGTTCTTTTTCTTTTTTATGACCCTTCAAACTCCTTCAATTAGATGTATTTATCAAAAAGAAATCTCCAATCCATGTTATTTCAAGTACATGGTGCTCCTTTATGTTCAGAGTTGTTTTAAATTGCTGTTTCAAAACGGGCTATTTATCTTGAAAGAGATGCTTTTATTACATTTTTGATAAAGGCAACAAAAGCTGTTTTGCTGGTCAGCGTACGTAGTTCAATCTCTACACCTCACTGTACGATGTTTCATGTGTTAAACATATTCATGATGGAAAACCCCAGCGGCGGCTGCTGCTTGAGTTTCTTCACCTCGCTTTTTCTCTCTCTCTTTCTCTCTCGCAGCAAAATAAACAGGGAGATAGCAAGAGGAGGGTGGCGGGAGCAGATAGAAAGCGGGGGAGTCAGGAGTGGGTGAGAGATGCGGTAAATTACATTGTCAATTCAAATCCTGCCACTAATGCATCTCATTGAGCGGGCGACGCCGTCATCCCGGATGCTCAGTTATCTGCGTCGGTGCAGCCAGCGGAGGGAGGCCGCCATGTTAACAGCTCGGCGGAAAGGCGGCTCAAAGTTCCGCTATCCGACATGCTCCGAGTCTAGAGGAGAGAGCGTGGACGGCGGAGATGAAGCGGACACGTTTGGAATGAAAAAATAATAAAAAATCGGCTTTCCCACATGAGCAGGTCTGAGAGGCTGTAGAGCCGTTTCAGGCTAATTGAAGCTAACGCCTGGCCTTTATCCCGATACAGCTTTTTTCCTAAATTTATATCAGCCCCGCAACTCATCTCCCGCACCTTACACACACACACACCCCCATTACTAACTCCTACACACTCCCAAGTCGCCGCTCTGCACTTTTCCACACTTAGCCCGCTTGTAGCTGTCATCCTGCTTCTCTCGCTAACCCCACCGCCAGCCGCCATTCCCATTCCTCGTCCTAGAAACTATTTCAAAATCAATTATCTCAGCAAACCAGCTGTAAGGAGTTGGTGCCAGCCACTTACTCTTCAAGTGAATAACTTATTTGAAATTCATTATTGTGTTGAGCGCCGCAACAGGGCCCTCCAAGTCCCCGCTTTTCCCTCACAGTCCATCTTCCTTTACATAAACTAACTACTGCACCAGACTGATCTTTTTTTTCTCTTCCTCGTGGTTTCGCCTCCCCTCCTCTTCAGTTTTAACCAGCGAAGCATGCACACAAAATACACACCGAGTTCCCTTGAATGGTTCGGCTCATTTCATTGCTCCTGCAATCGTTGCCGTTTTCCTGGCTACTGAGTCCCGAAGGCGCAATAATGGTTGTTAAATATGAACATACGCTATTTGCCAAAGTATCAATAATCCTTGAACTGTTTTACTTTGTCACAACAACAAACTTTGAATCCTACACGGAAAAATGGCAAGAAATAATCTATCACTTAAAAGAAGCCATGTGTTGGGGACACAGAAAACACGTGTCAGGTGAGAGCGTGACTTAGTTTGTTAGCACAAATTACAATGAGCTATGTGTCGAGTAACAGGAACCTCGTGTCGCCCAGAACACACCTTCATCAATATGATGATGAAAGTGTGGCAGCATCATGAGCATCATGGGGAAGTTTTTCCTCAACAGGTAGAAGACTGTCTGGAAACTGTCAGTATTTTCTGATGTCAACTGGGGAAAAGACAGCACCACAAAGACACCTTGAGTCAGCTGTAGTTGTCATGCCAGGCAACTAGATGGAGCTGTGATTTTAGCATGTTGTCAAACACGCATGCGCTTTTTGACCTTCAGCTTCCACCTCACTGTAAACAGTAACCCATCTTTGCCTCCCATGAACAAAGTACTGATGTTACACATGTAGAAATTGTGTTAAACTGAACCAGTTAAGTAGCACAACACAGCACCATGCTATCTGAGATTATTTTTTGTTGTTTTTCCTCTTCCCGTGCATCCGTAAAACAAACCCTACAGAACGCTGTTGCAGGAAAGGTCCACTCTGAGACCTGATTTTAAAGCATACCGGTGTGAGAGACTCGTCGCTGGTGTAAATGCTAAAACATGCAATAACTGTTTTGCGCTGTGCTGAGCTAGGCCTAAGTAGACTTCGGCTCCCATTTCAAAGAGGAAGTACACTCAGGTGGCGCTTAACCTGCTCTGGTAAAGTTGAAAGTTGTTGGATTTTGACCTCAGTGTACCACAATGGTAGCCAACAGAGGCAACATATCAATTAAGCAACTCCAGTCTGAGCAGAAAGGAGCCAGTCATGAACGCCTTCACAATGCTCTCTGAATCACATGGTCTCATCATATAACTCTTATCTGCCTCACTATAGCAGGTGCAGCTCCATTGTCGCTTTTAGCTAAGAAAAAAACTGCAGGTTTGCTCTCTGCTGAGGTGCAGCACCATTAGTGTTGTTTTCAGTTCAGCTCCGGAGGGTTCACTGCAGAGGCAGCAAAAGTATTCAGACAGTAGCTGTTAGTGCTCATATACACACACTTAGATAAATTGGATGTAGTGCTGAATAAATATTAACATCATCCTTTTTAACTTTTTGATCTGTAAAAAAAACAACAACAAAAAAACTACAATCAAAGACATCGTGAGATATGGATACTTTTGAAAGGTTCTGTCAGAGTTGGCCTGAAAAATCTGACCTCAATCATGATTACAGCTGGCAAAGGTTTACTTTTGGCCACTGTCTGTTACTCAAGCCCGGCCAATGGCTCATCATTACTCTTCTTAAACGTCTCATCAGCGCTTTTTGAACAAGCAAACATAAACAACCAGAAAACATAAATGACGCAGAGAGACAGAAGCACAATGAGCCTTATAAAAGGGCATCCTTGTCTCATGAATAGTTGAACTTGAGTCAACTTTTGAATAACACAGTCATCTGGTAAAATCTCACTGGTCAGCACTCTATGGGATTATATCCTTGTGACTCTTGACGTTGTTTCGCGCAAAACGTTTAGCCCATCTTTTGTTAGCGACAGTCAATTTTGGCAACTTGGTGTTTTTAACTGATTTGCGCAAAAATAAATAAATAAAAAATACAGACAGAATAGGAAAAGTGTGTTTATCTCACTTTTTTTGATTTGTCATGTAAACAATTATATTGGAATAAGAGTTTAAATATCGCTGAGTGAGAGCAGCCGCTCAGCTGTTAATTAAAAACCTTCAATAACGGAAGCTTTATTTCATTAAAGAGGGAAAGAGCTTTGTGATGTGTTAATGTGTTTTGGCTTTTCTTTCTTTCTTCTTTAATTTGCCTATTCTTTGCCCGCCTGCTGCTCTCTCCGTCCTTCCATGCATCTTTTGGTGGAGGGGAGGAGAGTAAATGAGTGTGACAGGGGCTGTCATGTATGTTTCCGTGAAGGGCCAGTGCAGGGACAGGAGGTGTCATATCCTTACATCTCTCTCTTTCTGCCACCAGCTGGACTCTCCTCCTCTCTCCTTCTCTGTCACACCCTATATCTCTCTTGACCTTTTTTGTCTTCCGTTTCTTTCCTTTCTATGTGATTACTTTATGTTATCCCTTTTTTCAACCTTCCTTCCTTATTTAGTTCTCATGTTTATTATAACATGTGGTCTTTTTTTTTTTATTTAAAAATTCCTGAATGTTGGTTTTCCACACATTTTGGGTCAGCAGACAATAATACACAAAGGTGGAGGTGCTTTTTTGCTCAACAAATAACGGAGAGCCCATTTATTCATTGGCTTAATTTATAAATAAATAAAAGGTCAATCTTTTTTTTTTTCCATTTCAGCCTGTGCAGCGGACTCGTCTTTTTTCACCTTTATCGTTTTTGGCTCTTACCCAACTTTTTTGCAAACAAAAAGAAGGTGCTACCCTAAATTTGTTTTTCTTGCCTGGTTTCTCTGCCAGTATTTTTTTATTTATTTATTTATTTATTTTGTACCTCCCTGCAAGAATATTTCAAACAAGTTTCTGGAGGTGTTAACTTTATGGGGAACTGTGTACCTAACTGTGATTTTTACATGACTGACCTTTAACTGAGGCATGCTCTTGCTGGTTATCATTAGATTTATCAAACATTTCACTTCTTTAAGCTGAAAAGAGTGAAAACATTAACCCTTAAAGCTGGCAAACCCTAGGTTTCCAATGCTAGGTGATGACATAGTCAAAATGCTGAGTCATGACATCCTGTTCTATTGAACACAGAGGACTCTCCAGTGCAAACAGGAGTCCAAATCACAACTGGAAGAAGAACAATAGGTATCTTTGTTTTACACTGAAAACCTGTCAAAGCAAACTTTGAGGACCCCTAGGTCGACTGTCCTGGTGTGCCTGACCCAAATGTGGGGTGAATTACAGATTTGTGCACCACGTCAGAGTAAGTCACTCCTTCGCTTTTCCGTAGCAACCTGAAATCCAACAAAAACAAAATAAAAAAAAAATCACCACTAACAAAAGTCACTTGAGCTAAAGAACTCAAGTGACAAACAAAATTCAACATCTTTAAATTCATGACAATGAAAACCTATTGGGTATGAATGACACATGGTCCAAATAACACTAATAATGTGTGGTGACCTTCCTGTGAGAAACAATTAAAATATTAATCTTTCTAGCATCTCACCTCTTCAGTTAGGACCTACCCTGTTTACAGTTGTAGATGAAATGTGCTCACTGATGGAAATGTTGATTTCGACCTTAATTTGGACTTCAGATGTTTCTCTAACTAACTAAAAGGTAGCAATACAGGTTGAATAGTCTCAGTTCACTGTGATAAGACAGTAAAGTACTGGATTAAAGAGGAGTGTGAAACTCTCTCTACTGGTATACTGTAACAATAGTAATCGTTTTCTCACACTTTTTTTTCAGTATGAATCAACGGCTCCCGTCTTCCAGCTGTCTGCCGTAGTTCAGTACGTATATGGAAATGCGACGGTGAAGCTCACAGATTTAATAAATATATGCATGCACGCACTTGTGTTGAGCTCTTGAATTACCAGTCCGGCTGCATTGTGTGCATCCATGTGACTCCTGCACCTCAGCAGCAGGAAATCGGTCAGCAGACCCATCACGGAACAAAATGGGGTCAAATTGGCCTTTCAACTGGCCCTAATCTCCCAGTCCTTCATAAAACCCACCTGCCGCTCCGCGTCGCACCTCGACAAGACAAGTAGGTCCTTTCAAAAAATCTGATGAACTCAAAAAAAAAGAAAAGAAAAAAGAAAAACAAGCAAACTTGCTAGCGTCGGGTTTATTCTGAGTCGATCTCCGAGCGTTGTATTAGCCTCTCATTTGTCTGTCGGTTTGTGTGATTTGGGATATTATTTTTATTTATTTTTTTTTTACCTTTATTCACATCCCCTCTCAGTTGCTTTCAGCTCAGCTTGAATGGGTTTTGTTTGCATTGCGAATGAGCGAGGGGGAGTCACGATCGATGCCAGACCCATTACGGGACACACTTTAAGTAGAGCAGCCCCATTTTAGCAATTTGGCAGTAGCCAAAGCGCACATGTGGAATTATTTGATCAATAGCCTTGTAGCTTGATAGAGAGGAGTAAATTATATGATCAATGTTGTGTACAGTGTCTGTACCTGCTCACTTCGAGAGTTTCTGTCTTTTTTGTGTGCAATTCTTTCTGTGTTTGTGTGCAGACATACCAGCACTCGAGTCGGTGCTTTTGTCTGCACATTGTTGCCGCTGCACCGTTTGCTTTCCTTCTTATTGAAATAAAGGCCTTGTTTCCTGAGGCTCTTTGTGTTTTCTTTGTGTGTGTGTGTGTGTGTGTGTGTGTGTTTGTGCGTGCCTGCTTTCGGGCATAATATGCTATGTTTGACAGTGGAAACAGAGAGGGATATCAAATGGCAGAGATGAAAATAGAATGAATGGGGTAGTTGAAGAGACTAGCTAAATTATTGATGTGTATCATCGTGTGCATGAACACACAACACACTCAGTTATCTTCTTGGCTATTCACCTCTGATAACTCACTCTCATTGCTTCACAAACAAGAGCACTTCTCCTACTTCAACATGTATAATAAATATCCGTATAATACGTCACCGGGAGCATATTTCAGTTCTCTCACAGGACCGCATACAACAGCCACATGACACATCACCATTTTCTCTCTGTGTCTGATGATAAATCAGACCGAACTGTTCCAGCTTTGGGTCTGGTAGAATTACCAACATATTCTTGAGATTTTATGCCTTTAAAGAATTTGGGGAAGCCCAGGTGATGATGTCCTTGTAAGCTTTGCACAGGTTGGTTCACAACATTTGAGTTGGTAGGAGGTAGAAGGGGCCACACTAATCTGCTCATACATTTATGTGCAAGTGTCACTTATTTGAATATCCAGCCACCAAGCAATGAGAATAGTGTCATTAGCCACAGTGAAGCAATTTCATTTAGTGAAGAAGAAGAAAACAATACTCCAGAAGCAAAATAAAACAAAAATTCTAGATTATAGATTTATTTTTTGTAAAGACATCTTGTCTAAAGAGTCAACCTCTGTGATGGTGTGTGCCAGGCAGAGAACACCATCCTAAATGAGAAGCACACTGTGTCAAATGAACCAAACCTGTTCTCCCCTTCACCTGTGGTGGCGCTACACCTACAACCACTGAAAGTAACAACATGAAAACCTCTGTAGAAAACACAGGGCACTACTTCCTTCTTCATGAAATTGAAACAAAAATGGAGTGGGGTCAGATGTTAGCGGTCGTAGGACGTTTCTTTTGTTGGTCAAAAGACCACGACCCACTTCTCCCACTAGGGCTAGACACATGCGTTTGTTTTAGTCATATTTTACCCAGAATGCCCTGCTTCCTGTTTTTGGAGCAGGCATTCCCTACAAGCATTCAAACTGCGCAAGAGCTCTCTTCGACCGAATCAAAAGCTCAGTTTTTCGGCGGACCACAGATTGCTTTTTTTGGTTCATATCAGAGTTCGATTACGCATTCACACCTCCTCAAACTTTCTAGACAAACAATTAAGGTGGACCAAACAGGGATGTTTTCACTTCTGTACAAATGCAGCACAGATGGAAGTCAAAGAATTGTGTGCGTTGAGCATCTCACGAGTGGACGATGCTCGAGAACACAAGATAGCTTTTCCAGCGACGCAAACATACACCCCTACTCTGAGTCAACGTCTGCCTCTGTGGATGAGATCACTTCCCCGTCCTGTCAGTCTGAAACATCACCTGAGTGCATCGCCCGAGCGGCGTGGCATACATCGGTGGTCGAAGCGATACCCCTTCTTCCTCGTGGGTTCATGATCGTGTGAGTGTCAAGGAGCTCACGGAGAGCAAGAGAGAGAGACGGTCTGATAGCCAGGAAAAGCGGCCCTCGGTTTGAGCTTGATTTGTTTTTGTTTCTTCCATCTCCCTCAGCCTCTCTCCTGTCACATGGCAAAGACTGAACTGTCGGGGAGAACGATAGGCAAATGACACGAGGAGGTCGGGGATAGGGGAGGGAGAGGGGAGGGCGGATGGATGGAGGTAGGGGCAGAAGACAGGAGGAGGGGAGGGCGAGGGGACAAAGTAAAGCCTGTCACACTCACTTAGATACTGAAATATTAAAGTGAGCAGTCAGGATGTAATTTTCCTGAGAAAGCCGAGGGAACGGGGGCGGGAGAGGGGTGGGGTGGGGGGATAAGTGAGGCAAGAGAAACGGCGAGGCGGGGGCCACGAGTGGCAGAGATGGAGGACGAAGAAAGGTATCACAGCTGATCTCTCTTTCCTCGGCGCCCGGTTGAGACACAGCCACACATTTAACACAACCGCTTTAATTAGCCTGGCTTCATCCAGCCTGCCTCTCTCCGCTCCTTTCCTCCACAAGATGTGAATAATTCAGCGGGAACGGTGTACCGCCGCCTCAAAGAGACAGCAGGCTCACTGAGCTGCAATGTATCTGCGGGGAAGATGGGGGAGAGAAAGCGGAGCTTGCAATAGAACGTCTCGGAAATCAGACACAAGTCTTTTCATGCTGAAAACTGCAGGGTTTGAGACTTTTTTCATTCGCTTACAGGTTGTTTGACTCTGCTGGAAGTCTCGCAAAAATAAAAAAAAGTCTGAATGGTTCCAAAATCTTTCTTCCTATAATGTTTTAGACTTGAAGCAAAAGAATACAAAATACAATAGCATGTTTCAAATTACAACACATAAAAGATCTTTTTTTTTTCTTATTTTTAGCATTTGCATATTTTCTACTCTTACCAGTTCTGCTTTTATTGGAACATTAATAAAACTATCTAGCTCTAAATGTCAAGGTTGGTGTTTAAGCAATATTTAAATCCCAGATTTTCCGTAGCAATCTCATAATAGTAATGTCTGCTATCCTGGTATACTACCATTGAAAATGTAGTATACCATCATTTTCAACGGTATACTACACTGAAAATGAAAGCCAAGTGCATGATGGAAAACTCAACCGAGTCCCATTTAATTCTTTAGTGATATTCCAGACATGTTTTCTTGGCAGCAGCAGATATTTTGTCCTGACAGGAGTTTCAGCAGGACGTCGTCAAAATGTTCCTCAAATGCAGATTAGCTAGGTTAAACAAGCTTCTGAAATATTTTAACGACACTCCACTGGAAGAGCTTTGCAAGTTGTGCAGACGACAAAAAGCTGTGATTTAAAAATATTGTTCCCACGAATTGAGACAGAATTCCTCTGTTCCACCGATATATACATCACTTTGGATGAGGGAATCACCTGTGTGACTGAACTTCTATGTAACATTAATATATCAGACTGTTTGAAAACTCATGATCTACACTTGCTTCAAGTGTAATGAAAGTCTTATGACCAAACACTTACAAGTTAGTTGCATCAGACATAAAAATGAACGAGTTGCCAGGTCTTGATTTGAAAGCTGTAAGCTGTCTTTTTTGTTTAAGAAATGGTTTCTTCCTCTCTGAATGGCATTCCAGCTCATGTCAGTACAAAGTTCATTTTCTGTGGATAATTACCAACTTCTCTTCAGAAGGTTTTTTTTTGTTTGCTTTCAATCAGCCTCGGCACACACATTTGTCTGGAAAATGGAATCTGTCTAATGGTGTTTATAATTGCATATAATTACTTCATACATAAAGGTGACACCTTCAGGGATATTTAACCTGAAGGACGAACCAGACTTGAGGGACTTCCTTCATGTTCTTCCTGATATCTTGGCTGATTTCTTTGACTTTTTTTCTCTGTCATATGGAAGCATTTACAAGTCTGCCAACAAACTAAATAGAATATTGTGAATGAATCCAAAACTTACATGGAATCATTCGTGCTTTGCCATTTTTAATAGTTATTTAATGATAATAAAAATGTATGTAATGTTCTGGCTTTAAGACAAAAAAATACATATTTAATCCAGTGTAAGTTTTCAGCTACTATTTTAAAATAAGGTAACTAATATCCACTATATTTTGCTCCATGGGTCTATACGAGCATTTCTAGGTGTTCATGGGTCTCACTTCATTTTCCTGTCTGTGCATGCATTACGGAGACATGTCAGATTTTGCTTAGCTATGCTAGTTTCTGGCTGTCAAAGACGATTTGTCAGAACACTCTGTGGGCTCCAGGTTTCCTGGTAGTTGAGAAAAATGGGATAATGGGAGAAATGATTGTGAAATGTCTCTCACTTATCATCATATTGATATTGCGCGCTCGGCAGGGGCGAATATGCATGTGTGTGTGTGTGTGTGTATGTGTATATTTTATTCTTCCATGACAGCATGTCAGCCCACACCCCAACTCCCAAAACCACTTTGGTCTCAGCCTCCCACAGCAGTGCCGCTGTCTGGAGGTGGACGTTTGTCGAGAGGGACTCTGAGTGCCTAGTGGCCCAGACGAGGTAAGCATTTCAGTGCCAGGCTGAGGTGGACCGTCCTATGTGTCAGCTTCTGGGACTTCACTGTCAGTGCTCCATGAAAAACAAGAGAGGACTCAGATATGAATACACACACCTCCACGCACCCCCCCCACACACACACACACACACAGGGTGATATAAACACAGCTCTGCCTTGCGTCATCTTTTCGATTTTTGGAGAAGTTTTAATGAGCTAGGAATAAAAGGAATTCCTCCGTGCCCTCCCCCCTTTGTTTCTGTTTATCGCTGCCCCCGTCTCCCCTCTTTGTGTGACTTGTCTCCATTCCAATCACAGCTCGCTCCAGTGATTGTTGAGTCACATCTGAAAGACAATCGACATGGCAGCCTGAGTCAGCCAGGACAGCGAGCCGAGCGCAGATTAGTCATCCCGGTGAGGTGCTTTTGTCCGGGGACAATGACAGATCTATGAAATGAACGGGAGAGTGATGCACCGAGGGTGTCTGACTGTCTTAACTTGGATTAGAGATACCTCTGTATGTGTGTGTGTGTGTTTATGTCAGACTCTATAAAAAGACACGACTCTCTGGCTCAATCTCAAAATTAAAGGTCGAATACTTCAGAGCGGCTATATTCTGTCGTCTCTGACCTCTCTCAGTAACCCAGGCGGTTCAGTATCAGATTCTCGGACAGAAGCCGTATTTTCGACCCCTATTGTCTTAATTGACTGTTGCACAAGCAGTGCACCAACTTGCCCCACAGACACCGGGGCTGTTTTGTAGCTTCCCAATCAAACATGATCCGCTGTCATTAATCTTGTTTGGTACTAGATCGGTCACCATAATCCTTTCCGCAACAAATAGGCTTCTCCAGCAGCACACGCTGAAATCCACTCCCAACCAGGTTCACATGGGCTCCAGCGGGTTTCATCCTTTAGAAATCTGACAACAGGTGGTGCTTTCTTTTCCTGACTCCCTGCAACTTCTGTGAAAGAAAGACATCGCAAATAAGAACCTGTATGTCTGTTAAATTAAGAAACAGAATGCTGAATAATCAAATGTTGTGTTTATTGTGCAGAGAGCTGCAAAAACACATATTTATCCCTCAGGGGAACTGCAAACAAGCTGTTGTTGTGAGAGTTTCAATATTTTATTTATTTATTTTTTTTGCTTCAATA
>CAEGAG010286629.1:0-21064 GCA_903067065.1 Brachyrhaphis terrabensis
TAGATAGATAGATAGATAGATAGATAGATAGATAGATAGATAGATAGATAGATAGATAGATAGATAGATAGATAGATTAGCAGTTCTTTGGTAAAAACTGAACACAGCTAGCCCTTCTGCAGTAAACCTAAGTAAACAAACCAGTTTTGTAATGTGTATTAAAATCTTAATAATGCTCAGAGTACTTGAGCATTATTTTGCCAGTTCAAATTTTTTCCTGTAAAGAGAGGGGTGGCTTCTTCTACAGTCTCTTCTCTTACCAAACAAACTGAGTCACAGTTTTTGACTCACTGTTTTTGTCAAAATGACTCAACAACCGTTTCAAGTGCATAAACTCCAAGAGCACACCAACAACGGACCCAGAGGGGCCCTGGAAGAACCCAGAGCAACATCTAAAACTCCACAGGCCTCAGTTCATGAGCCAACGATGAGAAAATGATTGGTCAAAACCTGCTTACATGGGAGAGGAAGGGCAAAACCACTTACTGACCGAAAAGAACATATATTTGCCAAAAAAATCCTACAAATGATCTCCAGAATTTTTAGGGAAAATATTAACTTTGAGTATCAATAAACGTGAAAACATGATTAAATGCGGTGTGCAGTTCAGCGAAACAAATCACTTCTTGACATGACTGGTTTCCTAAAGAGGCGAATAACACATGTGTGTCCTTCACAAGCAGTATTTCTGTGTGTGGAGCTGTGATGGCAGCGCCACACAGTTATCTAAAGAAAGAAGTGAATAATCGTTATCACACTAGAAGCACAAAAATATCGTGATGAAGCCCTACTATCGCGATAACTATCCAAGGCAGTAGATTTTCTTCTTGTTTGATATGAAACATTTCAATGTCGCATAAAAAAGCAAAAAGAGGGCAAAATGTTTTTCACAACCGTTTCTCTTGTTGCTTTACTTTGGTGCACTGAGCAAACCCGCTCTCATAAAAGAAGATTTTTGCATTATTATTATTATTATTATTTTCACCACAATTCCAGTTCCAAACCAAAGCACAGGGGCTCTATCAGACGGTTCAATTTAACTGTAAGTGCCGGAGAGCTGAGCTGGAAGTGGCCGGGAGCAGGTGGACTGCGGCCGGAGCGCCGGAACAAGGGGAGGCGATCTGGAAAGCTTTTAACGCACTGAAGCATTTGGGGAATTAAAAAAGATTTCTTTCCTCCCGAAAAATTTCTCCCCTCTCTCTCTCTTTCTCTCTACATATGATTTCTTTGAAGGACTTTTAGGCGAGAACAAATGGAGTTGCTCTGGAGTGCGGCACTTACAGAGACAGATGTCGCCGCTTTTGTATCGTGGGAGCGCGCGGAGCTCTCCATCGTCATTAAAGATTTAGGGTTCCCATGGCACGAGGGCTGGTGGTGGTGGTGGTGGTGGGGGGGGGGAAGAGGGGCGGCGAGCTCGAGACTGAAGGTGGGGGTGGGCGTGACGGAGGCTTAATTTGGCTTAGGAGCGATCCGGTGCCAAGCCGGGGCTTTAGGGATCGCGTCAACGTCAGTCACAGGCAAATAGGCTTGTTAACAGTGAGGCGATAAGGGATGGTGGCGCGTTGACAGGTCTATTTCTGAGTGAGCGCGCGAGTGGGAGGGATGAGGCGTCGAGACGCGTTTAAAGGAAGTTCTGTAGAACACCTGAAGTGTCGCGCGTGCTTCTAGGTGGATTCAGAGCGCCGCGTTCGTTCCCGCTGTTCTCAGTCACTGCGGTGCGGGAACCGAAACCTGCTGACAGGCTCCACTCATTAGGCTCAACGCGCGAGCCAACCACAGCCACAGTTTTGGCCGGTACATGTCGTTCATTCAAAGCTTAAAAAAAAAATTAAAAGTTTTCTTGGATCTTATCTTTTTTTTATTTTTATTCATTATTAATTTGGATTTTCTCCCGATGAAAAGTGTTGAAAATGCTTTGGTTATGTGGAGAATCCTGCACGACAAGTTTATCTGAATTAGTTTTCTTGGTAAATGATCAACAACTGAACTTATTTATTTATTTACAACATTTTTTGGGGAAAAAGGCAATGGTTCAAAACGTGACAGGACGTTCCAGCAGAAATGACCAGCAAACAGTAAACCAGAAATGAGCAAAATGCACTGGCTGTCTGTCGAAAAGCTAAAATGTGACCTTTTTCTGATTCAGTTACCCCCTAGGATGGTTCAAACGCTCTCCAAATTTAGATTAAATGTATTTTTATTAACGGAAAATAGAGGCACCATGTAAGGGAAAACATTTTTTAACTAAGAAAGAGATCTGTTTTGATTCACATTTTCACAAAAATGACATGACGAACAGAAAGATGTTGGTTCTCAATAATCAAAAAAAAAAACAAAAACATTTATTTGCATTATTATTATTATTATTATTATTATCAAGCCATTTCTTATTGCAGAACTCTTTGCATGTTTTCACTATGAAGTTTGGCTGTTTGTCTTTCGTGTTGAGCTCAAAGAGCCAGTATCCTAACCTTTAGTTCCTCCACAAATTAACTCCAAGAGCTAACAGGTTGCCATAGCTACAACCTTCAGGGTGGAAGTTGTCACTGTGGGGAAAGGACTAAAAGTTGGTTATTTCCAGCATCAAAACCTGCAAGAATCTTCTAGAAAGGAAGCTGCCAGAAATAAGATTTTTACAAATAAAAGGAAGTGTAATGTGTAACGACAAATTCGCTGTGTTTTATTGTTTAGTAAAGTCTAAATCTATTGGTCACTGAACTGCTGCTGGATTAGGAAAGATTGGTGGTGTTTCTTTAAATCTAACAATTAAGGGTAAAGGTTGACTAACTCAACAGGTAATGTTTACAGTTAAACCGCTAACTGTGTTTATGATTGCATATATAAGATGTTGAAGACAGTTCAATTTTCTGTCGTCATTTAGAAGTAACAACAAAAATCTGTACATTTGCGACGCCGTGTAACACCAGCTGCTCTGTCTCACACAGTGTGACGTCTCCTTGGCCCCCAGATAAGGGCTGCACGATTTTTCTATTCTGATTCTAATCTACAGAGGGTTTTTTTCCTAAAATAATACCTCTGTCTTTTGTTTTGAACATGAACATTGTAAGAAAACACGTGGCTCATTTCTGTGTCCAGAGATAGGGGGAAAAAAACAATTCATACGTCAGAATTAGGTTTTGTTTAGGCCATATGTTTGGGCTGATTCACCCAAATCAAAGATGTAGAGGTTGGGATTAAAGTGTTTGATGTGGTTCTGCCCTAATACCTGCAAGAACTTTTAAAATCACCGGATATCTAAAAACATCTCAATGTAAAAGTCCTGGACATCAACATGTTAACAACGGATTTTTTTGAACAAAGTAGCTTTTTGATTTTTTACGTTTTGACCACACTGAGATGTTGTTCACACACGAGGCACGGTGGTCTATTCCTTAACTCTTAGGACACTTTAATGTGATGCTGTTGGGCTCGGCTCATTGTCCGCTGTAACAGATGAGAGCAGAATCCGAGTTTCTTCAGACGACATAACCCTCCTAGCGCTGCTCGCTTGTTCTGGCCCTTATAGGAAACCAACCAGGCCCAGAACATCAGTCCAGTCACCTGTTTTAAAACAGAAAGGTACAGATTGATAGCCATGACCTTTAGTTTAGCTGGTGTCTCTAAAATCATTCTATGGTTTCAGAGTGCGTCTGCATGACTGCTTGTCATTTGCATTTGGCGATCTGTCCGGAGTGTACGCCGCCTCTCACCCAATCACTGCCAGCCCTCCCTGGACCCTGAACGGACAATTCATGGATGAACGTTTTAATTATGGCCACAAAATAAACACTATAGATGCCAAATCCCTGCTTGTCTTATCCCCATGCGGCCAAATTTAAAGTTTTCTCCTCTATTTAGAAGTCAACACAACAAAATAATGATTACTTCTGTGTTTTATATGCTACAGTTGTTGATGCTGACCGTTTCAGAGAGCATCCAATGCCCCGGTTTGTCAAAGAATCAAATCATTTCTACCAGGGCAGTTGTCATTATTATTATTATTATTATTTTTTCCATGACTGCACATGCACACAGTCCGGCAGAGCCAAGGTTCGTTCGCACTCTTTCATTAAAAGCAAATTTGCCAATCCAGCGCTACTGTGCGTTGAAACTAAGAACCCATAATGGCTCCCTAACTGGGCTTAATGAGCCTGTCTTTGTTGGCCCTGAACAACAGCAGAGGATTTTGCCCAGTATTCGGTTCTGCAAGCATTTCTCCACAACAACTGATTAGGATCCAGATCCGCAGAAAAGTCACCGGTGCCTTAAAGTAACGTCTCCGTTTCCTGTTGCATCAGCACATGGAAGGGTTGGGGCGGGCCTCGCTGGTGGGACAAGTCCCCACAGTGCTGGTGATGAATTACAGCGATCTGCCGGAATGTCACACCGAAATTAATAATCCGAAGGTAACTACTGTTGTCCTTGGCAGCAGGGGTATTAATTGCCAAAAGACGGCTTGATCTTTGGCCTTAAACATTTTTTAAATCCCCATAATGCTGGTTTTTCCATTTGCCATCCTTATGCTCTAAGAAGAATAGTTCATAGATCTTTTTCCCCCCTTCTTCTTCATGCCTGTGATCATCTTTGCTGATTTCGTTTCTTTGGATTCTTCCCAACTGCATAATGGCAGAGTAAGCAGTTTTACAGCAGTCTGGTTTGGAGGAGTTTCTGGATTTTTGGGGAGGTGTGGAGACACATCTGCTCTCTAAAAGGATATTTATAATTTTTTTGTTTTTTGAAGAGGTTTTTCTGATTAAATAAAGACCAAACTGGACTTCTACAATCCTAAAACAACTCTGGTGTCAACATTTCAGAGGGATTTCTGTAAACTGTTACATAAAGCTTTAATGTTGCACTATGTCAGAAACAACCAATCAGAGCCAGGAGGCGGGTCTTGGTTCTGTCAATCACCCCTCCCTGTGCACTGTGTCATGAATGCTAAAGCTAGCTAGCATGGCTACCAAAGACGAAAGCGAATAAACGTTTTTTTCTGTAACGGTAAGTTGTTTCTCCCCGATTAGCACATTTAGCAGCAAACGCATGAGGTTGATTGACATCGCTAACATCCTCCTCCTGGTTCTGATTGGTTGTTTTTTTATCAGAGCAGTGCTTTTGTTCAGACATATAGTAGCTGCAGGTGGAGGTAGAGATTATCTGTCTCATTCTTGTGACAAAGGTTTGGGGTAGACAGAAAAAAGGAGGAATAAATTTCTGCCAAAAAACTCAGAAACTTTTTTGATTAATCTCAGACATTTTCTACAAAAACAAACAAAAAACCCAATGAAATTGCAGAGTTTGAAAAGTTGAAAAATCAGAAATTTCCCAGAAAAGATTTAGACATTTCTGAGTTTCAAAGTTTCTTGTTTTTCAAGAAAGTTTTTGGCGGAAATTTACTCCTCTTTTTTTCTACTATATGGCCATAACAGGCCACGATACAATGAAAGTTTTAAAGTACAAACCATTTGTCACAGTTACACACTGCGGCAGAGCGCAGAGTAAGAAGGAGATATTTCAGTTTGATGCTTTCTTTCTTAAGCGCTGGCTTTCCAGGAGATTTATGACCCCGGGCAGCAGAGGTCAGAGCAGGATGGCGGCTGGAATCACAGGAGAGCTTTAGTTTCTGTTCACTTTGCGGCAAAGAGAGCAGCGCAAGCAGAGAGCTGGGACTCCCTCTGCTGTTGTTGCATTCCCTGGGACAGTTTAGCTTTTTTCTTTTTTTACATCGCATATATTTACAGCTGAGCAGAAAAGCATCATTTTATATACACACACACACACACGCCAGGTTCGCATAAGGGTTTATGTTCTCAGTCTGTAAAGGCGCAGGGGATTCCCCTGGTGGTACACAACTGTCCTTGAGGTATTTCTGTTTTGTTTTTCTTTCTTTCTTTTATTATTTTGTTTTTCTTGTTAGCCAGTGATAAAACAGTTGTGGGGAGTGAACAGATTGCAGCTCGTGGCAAAATGTGCATGTGTCCAAATTTGAAAAAAAATTTGTCATCAGCAATGATCAAACATCCCTCCCTCCAGCCCAAAGTGTTGAGCTGTGAAAAAAAAAAAAAAAAGTGGTTTTCTTCCCGCTCTCTGGGAGTCCTCTGGATTTATTTATTTATTTTTTTTACTGCCCGGCCCAGGATCCTAATGAGATGATGAATGGGAGCAAAACACGGACTGATGGAGGCTCTCTATCCGCTGGTGACTGCTCATTTAAGGGGGGAGATCCATCAAACGTGGGGGCCGGCACTCGGATGCGGCCCTCGTAAAGCGGAGCCGGGCTCCGGCGAAGATGAATGGCGGTAATTATCGGCTCTACCTGTCCGCGTCCCGGAGCTGCAGGACTTTCGACGCGTTTGTTTGCATCGACTTTTTCTCTCTCTCTCTGCTGCTTGATCTCAGCCTGAGTCTGAAGGGTGATTATCTCGCGTTATACTAATGCAGCCGTATTGTGGCAATCATGTGACACAAAAGTGCCCCGATGAATGCCTCTTCTCGGCACACTGGCACCGAGTGAAGTAATCACCAAGCCTTGATATAGTCGCACTGTAAGCACTAGTGCTATTAACAAGGCTATTACTGTTTGCACATCCAGTTGGCAGAGCTGTAAATGTCTGCGATTTCCATGAAATCTCTTCCCAGAGGCGCCGAGTGTGCTGCCAAATTAGCAGAATACCGAGCCCTGGTAGAGCAGTTGGAGATAGTGAGACAGTTTTACTTCGTTTTCAGAACCACCTTTAGAGTCCCCTCCACTTTCGGGGCCAAGCAGAGCGAGAGGCCCCGAAGAACCAGGACCCTTCAGACAGACAGAAAGCAGCTCAGAGTAAGGAGCACGCATGTGTTTTTTCTGAGTTGTAAACACACACACACCATAAGGCGAGTCGCCACTGGAGCCTCTAGTGTGTGTGGGAGGGAGGGAAAGAACGGGAAGTGAACGTGCACATCCACAAACATATGTTAAATACAGAAAATCCCCACTAAAATAAAATAATTTCTCCACCACACATGTGGCGCCCCCTCTGGAGCGGCGCCCTCACGCAGAAAAAAGAAAAACTAGTGAACCAACTTTTTTTTTTTTTTTAAATAGTTAATTTGTTACAAGTCATCAAATCAAGTTTATCCAAGTAAGTATATTAAGTTTATCAAGTTGTCATGATGAACAAATGTAAATAAATCCAATTTGACAAACTTAATTTGATTACGTGCAACAATATATTTTTTTAAAGTTGGAGCTCCATTCTGTGTTTTTTTTTTTTTTCAGTGTATGAGTTGCATAGAGCAAAACCGCTTTTTGCTCCACTGCACAGCATCGCAAGTTCAGCTTTTGGTTTTACCTGGAACACAACATGTTGGGGTGAAATACACGGTGGTGGTGTCATCATGCTGTGGGGATGCGTTTCAGTCACGCTTAAAATGAAAAATCTGACCCAAAACATTCACTTTAACTTGTTCCTTAAAAGTTCCTAGTACTTTATTTTACTCCAACATTTTCTGTCAGAGGATACCCATGTTTTCCTTAAAGTACTTTATTATTTCTAAGATAAAACTGACAGAAAATAAACAGCGATTATTTTCTACGGCTTCAGAGAACATTTATTGTCATCCAGCTTGGTCCAAAGACATCAAGGTGGATGTTCTAGAGCGGCCCAGTCAAAGGCCGGACCTCAAAAAACACACACACACACAAAAGGAAGCATTTTCTAAGCGACTGTCGTCAGTCAGTGTGAGTCAACCGTTCACGAAGGCTTTTGTGAAATCCCAGTCAACGCCAAAGCGTCAGGAGCGAGTGCTTGCCACACTTTTAGGATCTTTATTAGCGAAAAAAACAACAACAAAAAAAAAACCCGATATGACCACACTGCTTCATATAAAACTTTACGACGGGACAGAATTTGAACAAAAAAATAAGTTTGAGGTGTGTGAATACTTTCGAGAGGCAGAGTGTTTGTCCCCTCCGAGCAAATAAACATGTTTTATTAATCCAAGTTTGTGGCGAGTTTTTTATTGTCAAATGAAAGATTCATATAAACTGGTGACGCATGACTCCATGAGCGTATGAGAAGCACCAGAAATATTCAAATAACAGAACAAAAAGAGCAACGCTGTATTTACTGTCGTGTGTTTACATGGCAACGCATCATCATCGGGACGGATGTAATAAAATGTTGGACTGGTTATGAAAGGAGCCATCACGTCTTTAGCTTAGCGTTGTTTCTTCCATCTCAGACGATTCAGGTCATCGTTCCCCACAATAAACCACCGCGCTGAAACGCTTTTCTGCTCTCCTGGATTGATTCTGATAAAAAGCTTTTCTGTTGTTCCGACAGCTCAATTCATCGTCTTGACGTGGGAAAACGATTCGTCATTTCTTCTGTTAACTTATCCATCTTATTTTTCGGCCGTCAAAAAAGAACGCCACATTTGTGTCCAGATTCACTGGAGGGTTTTCCAGACCGAAAAGGTTTTCATTGTTTTACTTTCTATTTGTCTCTGAAATGGCCTACAGTTGTGGCCAAAACTGCTGGTAGAGAGAAAAATGTGATTTATACATCAGTTTTCTGAACAATGGCCGACCCGTTTGTACAGAAATTAATGTGTTAGTTGGGTTCAGTCAGTGATTTCAACTGGATTCTTTCTGTTTACTCAATACTGAGTCACGCTTAAGTACAACAGACAAAGACGAAAAACCAAAGGTATTATAAACCTTCATGAGGACGATGGATATCAGCTGTCAGTCAAAAAGAATGGCAAATTTATTTTCGTAATTCCAGTTTGTGTCATTTTAAGGTCAATGGGAAACCCAGCCGTTAAGACTGATCTAGCTCTGGGGTTGTTGGTAACTTTTTTGTCCGCTCGACCATTCGATCTTCTTGCCACTTTCCAAAGGTTCCTTTAGCCAACAGAAAATCAGAAACAGAACAAATTCTGAGCATTTTTGAATCCCGACCTCGGTGCTGACTCACTGCGCGCTCAGACGCTCACCTGCAGGTCCACAGCCAGTCATTCACTGGTCCTTTCATTTAGATTTTATCAAGCGAGGCTTGGTGTGGAGAGGAAATGTAAAATCGGGGGGATGAGGGGAGGGGTTTGTTTGTGGCACCAGCCTGGCGCGGACATCGTTCCCGTTGCTCCCTTCGCTGCGCCGGCACCATCTGTCATCTGGGCGAACATCTGCAAACCCAAGGTGCCCTTGTCGCCCAATGTTAGAGCAGGATGTTTGGCTTTTCCATTAAGGAAACCTGGAGTGATTCACCAGAACAAAACCTATTAGACTGGATGGTGGAGTGGTGAATCAGCTGGGTCGCCGAGGATTCCTCCTCAGGCTGCGCCGCCTGCCTGTCTAGCATGTTTTGGCTAGCATGACATCTCATCTACTAACTGCCTGGCGATTTGGCCCCTGAATCTGCCGCTTCTTTATGAGCTTTGGCACTTACACGCTACTTCCTCTTCTTCATCTATTTCTTCTTCTTCTTCTTTTTCCACTTCTTCTATCTGTCTGATCCTACCACAAAACAGATGGCTCGCTTGTTTTTAATCTCTACCGTCTCTCCCCGCTCCTTGGTGTTATGACCAGGAAAAAAACCACAAAAAACAACGAGATCAGATTTGTTTCAGACTGCAGGAGATTTTGGACGGTCTGGTCTAATTAGTGGCTTGCGCTGAATGAAAAATGAACAAATACAGATTGGGGAACGATATTTTTACTTTGTTTTTCTGTTGGGGTATTTTTGCGTGGCTGTTGCACATTGGGATGTTTTCACACGCAGAAAAACCCGCTAACAGACAAGCTGGACGGGCTTTTTTTTTTATTTTTTCGCAGCAGAAAGCGTTGCTATCTGCTTGCATATGGCGCTGAGCTGGATTACAACAACAAGATAACAACAATATGCTTATTGTCCAGCGAACGGGGACGTAATCTCAAGGATTACTCTTTGGAGGAAACCGGCTGCAAGCCTCTCTGGACGATGCAGGAGATTTTCCGCAAGCTTTAACAGAAAGCTTCCCTTTTCTCTCTCTGTCCCTTTCTCTCTCTCTCTCTTTCTCTCAGAGTTCGCGTTGATTGTCGTTTCCCCATCTTTGTTTCTGGACGGAGCTCTGCCTCCCCTGCAGCTGCCTTGCCGAAAGAAAGCGGGCAAACACAGGCGAGCTCGCCGCCATCTGCCACGTGGAGGAGAGCGAGGATGCTGCTGTTAAAAGTTAGCCGCGGATCCCAAAACAGCAGCTGAGAGGACACAGTGTGCCCTGAGCACACAGAGGGCCACCGCTGCTGCCTGGCTGCCTGGCACCACGGGCTCCATCTGACACACTAATGAATTCACACACACACACACAGAGGCGACGGACGCTCACGGGCCAAAAAAAAATACAAAAAAAGTCACGGAACATGTTTCAACATGGCGGAAAAGAGGAAACTTCTGTTCCGATGCAGAGGAAGTTGTGTTGATGTTGGGTGACTCCAGATTTGAAATCCTTCTCATCGCTTGAATTTACGAATATATTTTTCACATTTTAAAGGGGAGGTATTGATTTTTTTTTAGCTGTACATCATGATATATTATTCTTTCATCAAAAACTTACTTTGAGTGTTGTTTCGATTCTTTCGTGAATGTTTCAGAAATCCTTGAATCTCCCGTGGCAACCGTTCAGCTGAACACAACGCCTGGGTGGACCTCGCCCCGCCTTTAAGACGCAGATCCTCCTCAGAGATGCCGTTTCCAAGCTTTTGAACTTCCACCTCACGGAGTGGTCCTCCCCAGCAACTCCCCCTCTCGGCTCCTTCAGACTAACCAGCAGCAATTAGCAAAAACCTGGTGAAACCTGAACTTGTTAGTTATAGCAGCTAGTCTTCTGTGCAACGCTGGTAAAAACGTTGTTAAACGGTTAAGGGAGGAGCCGTGTTGTGATGACTTCCTTAAGGCGGAGTTTCATAAAGAGCAGCAGTTTTTAAAGAGACAGAGACCCAATTTCAAGGAGTTAAATTACAAAGTCAAATTTTTTTTTCAGTTACATTTGGTTTATATCATTTTTATAAAATCTGAGGGTAACATAGTTACTTGATTGTGCTGTAAAATTGCACTTTGTGCCTGTAGAGCACATGACGCTGCCCATTTAAAACATTAGAACCACAAACATCAACATGGAGTCGTCTACCATGTTTTAAACCAACCATACATCAATATGTATCTGCATATGTATGGGCCTACCTATTAATGTTCTGTCATTTACATGATTAAAAAAAATTTTCTTCTGGGATAGGGCACCAAAATTGACTACAGCCCAGGGGCCTTTATTTTTCTAGATCCGGCCCTGCTATTTATTTTATTTTATTTTTTTTAAGCAGGAACAAAAAAAACTTAAGATTTTGAGAATTGATGTGGCTCCACACAGGGAAAACCAGGAAGAGGATTTTTTTTAAATGAATGGGTCTTGAAGTTGGAGTGGAGGTGGAGGACAAACCTGATTGTTTAGATCAAAGCATGCAAATGTGTTGGAGTGGTCCAGTCAGTGTCCAACCAAATCTGATTCAGAATCTTGAAAACCAATGTGAACACTCTCTCTCCATCCAGTCTGACTTCGAGTTATTTTACAAAGACAAATGTGAAGAAACTGTCAAAGCTACAAATGAGGGGTTAAAGCAAAACGTAAAGCTGAATGCAGTGACCACTGAAGTTGAGATAAATTTGTTTTTTTACTAAATTCTTGAAAAACATGTATTATATGCTGTCACTTCACAATTAGGCATTACTTTTACATAAAATCCCATCTAAATACATCGAATTGTGTGGGCGGCTCAAAACAGGAGCATGAATATTTTTTCTCTGAACTCTCAACAGGGGCTGAAACCCAAACAAACGCAACAACCGGCTGACAGTAAGTGGAAGCCACTTGCTGGAGAGGCCTGGCTTCTGAAAAGAACACCTGCGCGCGACGAGACTCCCGCCAAACAAAAAGACGCCCGTTTTGTTCTGACTTTGTATTTATTCACAGCATCGCCAGCTCGACCGCTTGCAGTTCATCACCTGGCTTGTTTACTCTCCTCTCCTCTCCTCTAGAAGTCACCTTTGTCCTAATGGGCTCATTAGCAAACAGCCACAATCCAGTGAAACAACAACAAAAAAAATAAATAAATCAGCAGGTTAGAGCCACAAATTTCCGAACGGATCCGGCGCCGGCCTTTATATGAGGCTCGGCAATCTGCAGGGAGAGGAGCCAGTCACTTAGTTGGACTTTATAAAGATAACTTTTTTTTTTTTGAAAGAAAACGTCTTTTTCAAAAAGTCAGTAGATGTGCTTCGTCTCGTCTATTCTTTATTCCCCCTCCTTTTGAGGGCTTGGGATCACTCTCAGTGTAAGCTTAACAATCATCCGGCAGCAGGATTGGGTCATAGAGACCATTTTAAAAGATCCAGATGCTTCCACATGTGGCGCGTTGGGTCGAGAGAGAGAAAGTCTTGGAAAAAAATGAAGGAAAACACGACAGCAGCTTCATGTGATACACAAGTGACACATCCAAAGACTTTAGCGTCAAAAACCAAGTTTTGGTTTTGCAGTGATGTTTAATTACTACACTCTGAAAAATCACATATATATTAAGACGTATATTAATTTCAAAAGGCTGATTAAAATTAGCTTTATTGCTCATTTCTATAAGGACTTTTCCTTAAACAAAGCACTTGTAAACTAAAAAATAAATCAATGGAGAGAAAAAAAATTTGGACAAAATGTGTTAATCTATAAATGAGAAAATTTGCAGCAATGAGATCGTCCTTAGGCCTGATTGGACCCAATGGTTTTAGTGGAACCGCAACCTGCAGCTTCATTTTGCAGCACAAAAGCTACAAAAACATCAATATTATTAACATCGTTACCAAGTCGATACTAGCGCGGTAAGATCCATACGTTAGCTTCAGATTCCAGCTTGACTTTCGTTTTTCCTATTTTTGTATTGCATTTTATCAACTTTACACCAAAAAATAAAAATAAAAAATTACCTGATTTGCTTTTTATTTTTGGCACCTGGTGTATTTAGAAAATTCAAACTGTTGCACCAATTGCACTTTTTTTCTGGCGGGTCGGCGATAACTGATCTGTAACAAGCTTGACCTGCCGATCCCGATTTTGGCCACTGTAATTTTTTTTTGTGTGAAATGTTGCTAAATGTAATAAAGTCGTTGAGTTGGTAACAGTGTGGTGACCTTTGTTAATTGGAAATGCGCAGACATGACCCGGTGGGCCGGTTTATAAGTCAGACCTCTCACTGAAGAGCAAAAGAAAGACAGCAGATGATTTTTAGACCTTCGCCGAGGAGGATAAGATCGGCTTCGCACCTAAGTATCGGCCGATCACTGATCTCCCAAAATGAAGAAAATCGACGCCGATAAATCAGTGCAACTGTAGAAATTCTAGTTTCTTTGTTGTTTCTGTTCATCATATTAATATGTTGTTTAAGTATTAACTTTGTCCAAATTCTGCCCTACATTTAGCAAAAATAATTCAATGGAAAAGTCAGAAGTTTGACGATATGTCTGAGTCTAATAATAAGTATCGGTATCAGAATCAGTATCAGCAATACTGATTCACTCGATATTTTGGCAGAATCTCACACCTCCACTGAACAACGCTGAACTTCTGCAGAAATCAAAGAGCTAAGAATTCGTTAGAAAATGTGGTTTGCTGTGACTTACATGTCAAGCGTTCTTGTTTGACTTCGACTTTTAGGTTTGAGCGTCACGGCGTTGCCTCTGGAGCTGATCCGCTCTGAAAACGTTTTCCACCCGTTTCTGTGAGGTTTAGCGTCGCAGCCTAATAAATATCAGTTTGATTTGACATCTCCTCACTTTCAGGTACACTAAACGGCGCCGGGCCGCGACGGGGAGGGCGTCAAGCCGATCCAGTCGGCGGAGAGAGAAAAGATAGATGGACGAATTGCGGCGAGTGGGGGAGGAAGGGGAGCAGAAAGATGAGAGCAGACAGTAGTGAGGGAGGTAAAACTGAAAGCAGATGGCGGAGCTGGCACCTGTCTTCCTCTGAAATCTGTTTGGAGCTGTTTTCCACATGTCTTAAAAGGAGAGAGAGAGAGAGAGAGGAGGAAAAAAGAGCCAGTTCTGCTTGGCATGCCAGAAAAAGACACTCTCTGGTTTTAACCCTTTGTGACTGTGCCCTCCCTCTTAGCTTGTCGGCCATAATGGGACGCCCCCCTGTGAACGGGAGGAGCTGCTCTCAGATCCTTCCACGCCGCCTCACCCGGGCCTTGTAAGCAAACAGAGGGCGCATTCAGAACAGGAGAGAGTCTCATTTAAAGCCCTAATCTGCAGGCCACATGCTCAACAACGGCAGAGGCCCGAGCTCGCACGCGCGCACACACCCCTACACACACACTCACACTCTCTGTCTCTGAGCTGCCAGGCCGACCCGGGTCTAAACATGGCATGTGTTTGGCAAGAGACGAACTCGGTTCCAGGTGGCTGCATACAGAAGTTGCAATCAGTTTGAACCCTCTTAGGTCATTCTCATCCACCAGGACCCTTCTGGTGTTTTTACATGTCTCAGGCTGTTTGCAGCCAATCACAGGCACTTCCCATTACAGACAGAGCAGTTACTGTAGATCCAGTAAAGGCAGAGGGGAGCGCGAGGAGGGGAGAGTCAGCAGATTTGCCGTGAGACAGAAGGTGGTTTCCGTTATTGTATGTATGTAAAAAAAAATGAGTGACTTAGAGGCCTTTAATCAGGTTGTCTGACAGACTTCAGCATAAAATGGGCTTTATTCAAAGCTGTTTTAATCTCAGTTCATCTCAATGCGGTTTGTTCACACGGAGGCAATTCACAACAAATGTCTCAAAGCACTTTACCAAAAAAAACACACAGTCAGCTCAGTCCACTCATACCGACAGATTCAGGTGTTTTCACACAGCTTCAGTTTGTCATTCAAACTGGTTTTTCTAAAGAAACCCAAAGGATTGCTGGGATTTTTAAGCAATCCCTCGTACTGACAGCAGCAACAGACGAGATGACAACTGCACTACAAAAACACAAAACCTTACCAAGTTTATTTATTTATTTATTTGTCTAGTTTCTAGAGGAAATTTCATTGTGCTCTTGAAATATGACAAAACTAGGTTACAAGGATTTATTCTGCAAGATACAGGAGCTTGTTTAACATCTGTAATCCTCAAATACTGACTTAAAGGTGCTAGTTTCTCACTTATAACAAAACATCTTTCCCAGGATATAGATGAATAATTCTGCCAGTGGAACTATAACTTTTTTCTTAATTATATTTAGGAGTTATTTTCTTAAAACAAGCTCCTTCGTCTTGAAGAAAAGTTCTCTGTAAGCGATTTTGCCTTATGTCAAATGTACTACGATGCAACTCGGTGTCTTAGTACGCTTGAAACCGAACAAAATATACTTTGTCTTCTTGCAGAGTTCCCTTCAGCAGGGTTGGGTTATTAGTGACCATTATGCCATTGAAAATGACCGGCTAGCAGGTTGAAATCACAAAGTGACTTTTTTTTTTTTGATAAACTGAGCTCCATTTTGCAAAACTAAAATAAAATCTTGCCAATTAGACATCAGATACTTTGTCTTAACTTTGAGAGGGAAAAATGCATAAGGAGTTTCTCAAGGCTCCATTCTCGGGTCCCTTTAATTAAATACTTACATGTTCTCCTAATCTCAGCCTGTAAAACCTTACAGCACTCCTCTCTACTTTCTATGTTGACGGAAAAAAACTACTACAATACATGCACAGTCTACATGTGTCAGATTTTCCTCTGGCCTACAACAGATAACACAGAACTTCCCAAAACTGCAAGGTAAGAAATCAGCTTAAAAAAAAAAAGACAAAGTATTTCATGATCAGGTGGCTTTATGGACAACCACATAAAGTCCATTAGTTAATAATCAGTTTTCCTTATTTATTTATTTAAATATGAATAAGTCTGATTATTATATGACAGTGTTTTCATAAGTTTCTATGAAAATCAGTGAGTTTAATGTATCAGCTATTTATTTGTTTGAAATCTGCATTTTATTGCTTCTTTCTTCGTGTATATTGACAAAAAGTTGCTTTAATTTTTTACATTCTGTATGTGTGTGTGTGTGTGTGTGAATGCTTGAATTGCTGGATTAATAAACTCACCTTGCTTTATGACTCCTATGTTAAATCAAGTTCAGATATGTTTTATTTATTATTTTTGACAAACAAAAGCAAGTGTTTTTCATAACACACGTGAAAACCTAATTATTTATTGATTGGTGCTGATTATGCAGAATATATTTCTAAAAGACAGGCACATATTCAAATTTAATCAAACTTTTTGTGCAACATTTTATCAAGAATGAGCCTTTTTTTTATAATAATAATAATGTTATGCTTTGAAACGGCAGATTTTTTTTTTGTCCATTCAACTTTTTCTTTATTTTTTATTTCTGTGATTTGTCTACAAAAGAAATTAACAGCTAAAAAATGTTTCACTTTTAAAACAGTGATGCTGTCTTCGTGACATATTTGTAAGATGGCACAAATGAGTCTCTGAAGCACAGTCACAGTAACGCGAAGCTTTCGGTCCTCGTCCAAATGGACGCCGAGCTGTTTGGCCGCCTGGCTCCAGGGCCTTTGTTTGTGGCACGTCGGCCACAGGCGCAGCTGTGGAGGAGAAACGGGGCGGAGCGCAGGAGGGAAAGGCCGCTCTGAAACCAAAACGTGTCCTGCAGCTGAAACGCCACTTTCAGAAAGGCACTGTTCGTTCTCAAAACGACAAATGCAACCACAGAAGAAGAATTTGGCCGAGTCTCTGTTAATGGCTGTGCTGGCTGGCTACTTATGTTGGTCATGTTTGCGTGTTCATTTTAGCCCCATCTGCCACAAGTCTAAAATTTCTCTTTTCTAGCTGTGGTGAGTGAAAATAGGCCTGGGTAAAAGCTTCAGTTACATTTTTATCAAATTTTGTAAAGTAGATCATGTTTGAGTCAATTAATCCTTTTTTTAAACAGTTTGTACTTCCTGAAACAGCTGTTAAAACCTTGTGCCCCTGAGCAAGGCATTTAGCTTCAGGTTGCCTCCTGGTCTGCGTATGTGAGGGTGAATAACTCTGGTGTAAAGAGCTTTGAATGGCTAGCATGACCAGGAAAGCTTTATATCAATTTAATTAATAGCTTTTAATCTAAATTTGCTGAGTTCATTTCAAATAAACTGACTCCCAAACTTAAAGTGGAAGTTTAATCAACACAGTTGATGTCAAAAACACTTCAACTGAGTCCATCCTGATCTGTATTTATGATACAAATCTAACTGTTGGCGCTTGAATAAACCTGTTAAATTCCAGCGAGTTTTAAAAATTAACTAAATTATTTAGCTTTATCAATCTTTAAAAAAATGTTTTTTTTCTTCTGGCTTCCTCTCGTGTTGCTAAAATTAAGAAGGAAATAAGAATTGGTTGTCTTTAGCGCTAAGCAAATTAATGAACAATCTATGAACACATTTCCTCTTTTTTTCATTTGGTTTTTCATATTTTATGATGAGTGAACTTTATTCCTAAAAAAGAAATCAACCATTTGCTTCTGCATATATTTTTTCCCCGATGTAATTCACAATCACGTCAGTAGAGGGTGCCAGAGGACACGCCTCTGCCACGTCACCTTTTCCAGTCTCTAGACTCCTGGCTGTAACTTCAGTGCAAAGGATTTAAAGGAAACACGTGCATTAAAGGTGCATTCCCCCCATCATCCTGATCCCTCATTAACACTATATATATATATATATAGTGTTAATGAGGGATCTATATAAATGTTGAACCAGAATTTATATTTAGATTTGACCTTCTTCTAAGTGAAACACTTGGTACAACTCATCATGTTCTAATCTGGTCAGATTCTTGATTTCCTTCTGGTTTATTTCTCTTCCTTCTTCATCATTTCCTTGCTTTAGTAAGTATACACTCCCATCATTACAGTAAGAGATGAAAAAACCCCCCCAAAAAAACCAAACACTCAGCACATGATGTCTGATTTGCAGCCCAATGCCAGTCTTGTACCCTTTGTGCTTTGTGATCGGACCTCCGGTTGTAAGTTTCGGTGCTGACAGACTTTTTACTGTCTTTGGAAAAAATCCGTCCTAGCGCTCATCCAAAGGAAACGGCGGGCCGATGAAGACAAAAGGTGGCCAGGGGAAATAAAACAAATAAAGGAAGAAGGAAAGTTGGCGTTTACGTGTCGCTGCAGGATGGCACTGCCCCGTGAAGATTTCAGCGTCTCGCTCGTGTTGGTGGCGCCCAGAGGTTGTTGCCATGCAACTCAATGTGGCTCACACACACACACACACACAGGCTGCAACAATGGTCTGCTTTATGAGGTGCCCGCTGATGCCATGGTAACCCCCTTCGTTCTGGGCAAGGCGGGCAGAGCAGCGTGCCAAAAAAATGCCAGTTCTTTTGCTCCCACCTCAACCCCCACCCTCTCCTGAAACCACGTTGCCCAGAAACCTTTTGAAACCTAATAAGTGAAACCAGTGAGCAGACAAATTACGACGGGAGAGCGTGTGTGTGTGTGTGCGTGTGTGTGTGAGAGAGGGAGAGAGAAAGGAGAGCCTGGGGGAGAAAGTAAACATTTTAGTGTATCCTGTCTTGGTTTGGAGTTGGGGGGGAGAAAAAGTCATGATGGAATATCAGAATTTCTCTACTGCAGCCCCGGTTTTAACGCACTTTGAAAAATGTCTCGGATATGAAGAGTTCTTACAGTCGACTTTATTGCAACAAGACTGATGGAATAGAAACTTTTCTGAGTTACGAGCGATAGTCAGCGGCTAACAATGCCTGTTCTGCTAAAGTAGAGGTGGTTTTTAAAGGGGCGGTATTATGTACAATCGACTTTTATAAGCTTCACATCATGTTATAATGTTATTCCCTCATCAGAAACAGACCTGGAGTGTTACTTTGTTTCTGTCATGCATGTTTGAGAAATCCTTTAATCTCCCATGGCAACTATTCGGCTGTGTAAAATGCCTGAGTGGACCTAGCCCCGCCTCCGAGACGCAGCTCCTCCTCTGAGCTGCAGGTCCCAAGCTTCTCCTTCACAGAGCAGCCCTCCCAAACTCAGCTCCTTCAGACTAGCCTGCAGCAGTTATCAAGCAGCAGGTGGAACTGAGCATCAGCTGACCTCATTATAGGAGCTACTTCTCAGTACAACGCTGTTCGAAATGTTCTTAAAGGGTTAATGGAGGAGCCATGTTGTGACGACTTCCTGAAGGTGGAGCTTCAGAAACAGGAGTTTTTAAAGAGACAGAGGCCCGATTTCAAGGAGCTCAATTAGGAAGTCAAAGTCGTTTTAAGTTATGTTTGATGTATACATCATTTTTTTTATAAAATGATTGTGCATTTCATAGCACAATCATTTCATTGTTCTATGAAATGATTCTATGTGCCTGGAAAATACAAATGAGTACTGCCCCTTTAAGGGAAGTTAGGGTGTCGCAGTGTTGGCAGAAAGACTTTAGATGAAGAGCTCCTCCACAAAAATCAAAGGTTTTGTTGTGTGTGTGTGTGTGTGTGTAATAGTGCAGTTTGCTATGTCCACTCCAACATCCCTGCAGTTTGTCCAGGCAGGGCGCCCGGTACCTGCTTATAGGCCTCACTGATATTAAAAGCAGGAGTGACTCATGGCTGGAAGCTGCTGCTGCTGATGATGATGGAGGGAGGAAAAGGAGGAGGAGGTATAGAGCTGGGGTTGCTCTACGGAGTGCCCCATCTAGTGCTTCAGGAATTCTAGTCAATCTTGCCTGGATCTAAACTTTTGTTACAGCCAGTTACAAAAGTTTTCTGCAAGAGCAAAGGAAAGAAGGAAAGAGTGACAGAGTCAAAGAAGAGCAAATGAAAGAGAAAAAGAACAAAGAGTCCAAAGAAGAGAAGAGCAAGTGAAAAAAATAAATGAAAGGGTAAAAGAAGGAAAAAAGTGAAAGAAAGAAAGCCTTTCTGAAGCTGCAAAGGACTTTCACAGAGGCTCACCGCACAAAACGGCAACCCTAAACAAACAGCCAGAGCTGTAATTAGTTTACATTACAGATTCTTCATGTGTTGGAATGGCCCAGTCAAAGTCTAAACGGACTGAAAATTTGTAACAACACTTGGAAAAACAATCTTTACAGACACTTTTAATCTGATCTGACTGACGTTGAGTTATTTTTGCAAAGTGGGGAAAAAGCAGAAGAACTCAGTCTGGAGATGTGCAAAGCTAGTGTAACCGGGTGATAGTTAAAAACTGTTTTTATGAAGTGGTTTAAAATCCCACCCGGTTACAGACGCTTGAATGCATCATGCCCTGTCACTTCCGTTTCACTGTTTTGCCGGGCTCATTAGTGTATATAGGCACCGGGTGCGAACGCCAGGTTAGGTGTGTCAAGTCCATTGTTGTGTGGACAGCTGGATTTCAGTGGATGAGCGCTGGCGTCGTGCTCGTCGGGCTGCTGTGCCGGATTTGGATCACAGATATGGATGGATTTCCGTGTGTCTTCACTGCAGTATCTGATTGTACTCGTGTGTGGCTGATTAAGATTGCCGCTGTTGTATTTTATGCTCTCACCTAGGTGCACATTTTTAGATGCTCTCGTTGAGTAGCTAATGGGTTGTTCTAAAGAGCTGGAGTTGTAGCGTAGACACCACAGAACCAGAACGATAGTTCTTTTATAAACCAGCTGATTGCACATCGTGTCATAGGACTGGGCAACTTGAGATTTGTTTTTTTGTGTTTTTGTCTAACATTAGTTTGTCTTTAATTTGCATGGTTACTAACTTGGTTTGCAGTTATTTTGTGTTAAGTCTCAGATTGCTTCTGTCCTGGATTTTCTATGCTTCATCAGGTTTTAAATTAGAATAATAAAGTATATTTTTAATATTGTACAAGCATGAATAAATAAAATATATTTTTGTATACTATTTCTGTTTCATCATTTTAAGCCAGACTTACTTGAGTATTTTTAATTGGGAAACCCTAGACCACTTTAGTTATTGAGAGGCCTACCAGTTGGCTTTAGAGCCACGTCCTCCGTCACAATCCGGGTTCTTTCCCCCGTGTTACA
>CAEGAG010286661.1:0-38019 GCA_903067065.1 Brachyrhaphis terrabensis
GTCCTCTGCTGATTCTCCCCTCCTGTTTTGGCTGTGGCCTCCAGATCAGCAGCCCTGGCTCAGCAGCAGCAGCAGCAGCAGCAGCGCATCAGGGCTGCTGATGACAGGCAGGGGAGGGGAACGGTGGCTTTAGCAGATTTTCTGCTGCAGTTTCCCGCCCTCCAGAGTCGACAGGGCACTGACACCGGTTAGTCAAAGGCAGTGGCTGCACAGGCTGCTTTAATGGATCCCACTCGCAGCTCCAGCTGCAGGCTGACAGAGCTGGAGAAGCACACACACAAAGCCACTGTTATGCTAATCACTCGTCCCCCAGGCTTTTTATGA
Organism: Brachyrhaphis terrabensis; assembly: GCA_903067065.1. Taxonomy (NCBI): domain Eukaryota; kingdom Metazoa; phylum Chordata; class Actinopteri; order Cyprinodontiformes; family Poeciliidae; genus Brachyrhaphis; species Brachyrhaphis terrabensis. The sequence goes on from CAEGAG010286661.1 coordinate 325, forward strand.
CAACAGTGCTGAAAGGTAAAGGCAAAATTGGAAAACATTATTTACCATCACAGGAGTGTGTGCGGAAGGCATGTGTGCAAAGAGAGCAGGGACTCCGGCGTTGCAGGCCCTCTTAATTAAATGTGAAGAAATCATTTCATGGCAAAAAAGAAAAAGAAATGCTGCTTTTTTCACCGCTCCACATTTCTTTATTATTTTTTTTTTCTGTAGATGTGAAAGCTCCAGCAAAGATTATAGCTGCACGCAGTGCCAGCTGTTTGGCTGAAAATGTTCCCACGTTGTAGTTAGAGCGGGGTGAGAGGGAGTAACGGATTATCATTAACGAGATTACTGTAATCTGGTTACAAGAAATGCTTGGTATAATCTATTAGGATTCAAAGAAGGAAGATTTCTTTTTTTTCCCTCTGATTTTCATGTTAAATAACATTTTGATGGAGGCAGATTGAGAAATTCTACATATCTTACAGGTCGGTAGGGGTTAATTACGATGGGTTAGGGGTATAACAAGATCCCGCACCAGGAGATGTCTCCATATTAAAATGGCAGAATATTTCCTCTTGAAGTAAAGTCACAATCTGCTGTCAGGTTCTGGTTTTGTCTGGTGAAGTAAGAGTGAACTAGAATAATTGGACTCTTGATTCGAAGGTGTGTGTTTGCGTTTCCATTGACCACATAATTGCATAATTTGACTTTTCGAAAATAAAAACGCAAAATGGAAATGCGGCAATTTCGAAAACCTTGATTAAAAAGTTTTGGCACCAAGATGAGATGGTTTTTTTTTTAGCCGTATTGAAGTTGGTTTATTTAGCAAAACTGCAACAGAAATACTTTTTTCACGTCACACGAGTTACACAATCAACAACTGGATGTCTCTACTGGCACAAACCTCAAAGTAGTTGGAGGGTGAAGGGTGGATTTTTTTAAATAACTTATCTTGCGAACAAACTTACTCACGTGATTTTAGTTGGGTTTCTTATTTAATGGAAACACCGCAACTGTGAAACTGGTTTTTCGACATTAGCTGGATACGGACAAAGTTTTGCGCACATTTGTCATGGAAACTCAGCTGCTGTTTGAAGCTCTTTATAAAAAAAAAAAGAAAAGAAAAGAAAAAGAAATTAAGTAGTTCTTGAGTTGACTTTTTGTCAAAATGGCTGCCAAAACACGCTTGCGAAAGTCCTAAAGAGACCGCCACCTTTTTGACATCACATATCAGGAAGCATTTTGGGCTAAAAACAAAGTGATAGACAAGAGACAGATGATACATGCTAACCTAATATTTTATTCTTAGTACAGATCTGCTGAACATTGTTAGAAAGCTGCCTATTGTGAGTTCAGGCAAATTCATTCATCTGATAGTGACTGAAGTTTTAAACCTTTGAGTCATGAGTACTTTGTGACTTTAGGCACCTTAATAACAAAATATGATATGATTTGTAATTATAAATACAAATGGACTTGCTTAGCCAAGTCCCTGGTACCTAAAACTTAACAGGGAAAAAAAACAAAACACTGAAAATATATTTGTTTTATAATTTTAGAATATGACACACAGGACTAAGCTTTACAAGAGTCAAAGATTGATCTAACTTATTATTAAAATAGATATATTTAATGTTTAACAATATCTTTTTTATTATTTTAGTTTTCTTACAGTTATTAGCTGAATGGAAATGTGGAGAACATTGTGACCTGCCCTACATTCCCAGTTTATAGTGAGGAACAGAGTTGGTGAAAATGCTGTTTAGTTATCATATCCTCCTCCTTCTCATTTTGTTGGAGATTTTTAGGTGCAATTCGTTCTGCTTCTGTCTCTTACCATGCCAGCTCTCTATTGACTATTTAGTTCAGGTGGTCCTGCTCTCCTGTGCTTCTCTGATTGCTTCCTCTGTGTTTTCAAATCATGTTTCCTCTAATGCCTTTAGGGTTTGTTTTTTTTCTCCCCTAATATGAGACTATTCTCATATTTAATCAACTCAAATTCAAGATCTAAAACATCAGACAGATCAAACCTGACCAACACTCGAGAGATTCTTTCATATTTCTTCATCATTTTGAGATTTTCCATATGTGAACACATAAAAAAAAACAACTCAACAATATCCTTAGGAAGACCTAAGAATTAGATGAGCTTAAAACCTGAACGTTTTGGTCTGATTGCTGTCTGTGAAAAGATGAGGTAGCGCTAGTTCTCCCAAGAACATATTCCAGAATCCCTGTCCTCTTTCACATAAACTCAATGTCCTTCGTCTAAGCTAACTACTATAAATTGCTGATAATATTTGGTAAAAGCGACAAAGACGCCACCATGATTACACAGATAATGCTTTCGGAATCTATTGAAGTGGGAAAGAAGAAAGAATGGCAGAGAAGACTAAGAGTTTGTAAGCACCGCATGTCACCGCTGGCTAACTGTTAGCTTCTAATGAAGCTAAATTAGCATGTGCTTCAAAGCTTCACCTCAAGTTGTAAATGAGCCTGAACCTGCGTAGCATTGATCAATTGTAGAAGCCTTCACCTCTTTTAAATAATTTTGGAAACATTTTGGGGAAAAAAAACAGGTGACAGAATTACAGGTAAGGTAGTTTTTAAGCACCGTTAAGCGTTAGCTGCTATTAGTAGTTAAGGTATCAGTGATATTAGCTTGCTATCAGCCGCTGATGATGCTAAAATGAGCATTTCTTGAGCTCTTAAGAGTGCATCAGAAGTAGTTTTCATATTTACTCTCTGAGGACAAACACCAGAGTTTCTTAGTTTTCCATAAAGTCTAATGAAAATCTCATCACGTTCCATAAACACAACATTGTTTTGTCTTCTCCTGCTGACTCCATAAATCTTACAGCCCTACTTTTTCACGTGGTTAAATAATTCATCTCTACATAAATGGATTAATCAGTTTAATTAATCATGCAGCAGTGCTTTTTTTTTTTTTTTTTGTAAATGCAGATTAATGAAAGTGATGTCAAGGTTGAGTCACAAAACGTCTTTCTTCCTGCGGCGCAAAGCAAACGCGACTTTTCTGATTCACAGCCCAACACGCTTAACCGATGACGTAAAGTTAACCTTTTGGTAAAAAGTTTAGAAATGCAGTCGGACCGTTTCAGGTTTTTCTTGACTGTCAGACATAATCAGTGCAGCTGTAGCTGTTTAGCTCTCTCCCTCTCCATCCTTTGCTCCCCTTCACACCCTCGACTCCCCCTCTTTTTATTTTCCTCTTCTGGATATTTCAGAATATTCAATTAAAACAGAAAACTATATTGCATGAAAAACGTCTGAAAGGGCTTTGATTTCCGCTTGTGCTCTCGGTGCAGGCGCAGAGATCCCTTCCAACGCAGAGCAACTATAGCAGGTCGTTAAAGAGCCTGAGACTTCAGTGTCTCTCCTCACAGTTTAGGCTTAGTGCTGCCTGCCTTCCCCGTAAAGAGAGTAGTTTTCCATTGATGAGCCCGCACAAGCAGCCTCAGCACCAGCACCGGCAGCAGCAAATCACTACTCTGTTAAAAGGCCCTGATGCGTAGCAAAACTCTCCTGCCAAGCCCTCCCCGCTCCAAATCTGCCTGCTCTCACCTCACCCTGCCTCCCTCTGTAATTGGAGGCATTAAACTTGCTTTGGACAGGATGGCAAATGAGCCCTTTGAGCCCGGGGAGAGAAGTGACGAGTGCGTTCAAAAAGACGGGGGGGCCGCCGGTTTAAATCTGAACGATCGCCTCCAAATCCAGCAGATTTGTGCGCGCCTCTCTCCCTCCCGCGGAAGTCCAAGTCTGGTCCGGTTTAGAGGCAGCGCTGCGGCTAATCTGGCAGTAATCGTCGGGGTCGGCGCAGTGACGTCAGGATCTGCCTCAAAGCCGAGCGGACCGGCGGCGACCAAACAACAACGCTTGGCGCTGGGGATGCTTTCTCGACTTTCCCACTCTGCCAAGCTCGCTCATTAAAACCTCTGTGAGAACGCGCCGCAGCTGATTTCTCCCCACTAATGGCCTGTAATACAGTGGTGAGAGATTTTCCTTCGGGTTTGCTGCCATTTTGCATCATCTTCAAAGACGCAGCAGTGGAGGGGGGGAAGAAAAAGAAAGCTTCTGTGAGATGAAGGTGCTGTGAATGTTGTCTCTTGGTGAGTATCTGTAAACACTTTAGATGTTTAATGGTAAACAGGATGCAAATTCTCACAAAGACATTGGTGATTAAAACGCAGGGAACGCTCGTGTTAATTCCAAGCTTGAGGATTTCAGGGCGTTTATCTGCTCTCCTGGCAGCAGGTGGCGCTGACACGTGTGATAAATGCCAGCGGCCTAGCTGTTGGCCGGCCGCCGTCACATCCTGTGAGAGCGCCGCTGCGGGGTCAGCGAAGACAGAGGGGTCAGGGGTCAGCAGCTGCGTTTCCATTTACCAGAGAATCCCGCAAATTGAAAGTACGAAAAATACATTTGCTTAACAGAAATCGATTTTGGTAAAAGGTTGTCATTCGAACATGTTGAGTCCACAGCTCTTCTGTAAAATCGCAAATCACAGACTATAATTTCCCCCAAGTACAAGCGGCGTCTCGCTCCCACGCCTAAATCTGATTGGCTGGTAGATGAGCGCTGGTGTCATGGCTTAAACTTTACCTTAAGATTGCACAAATTGAAATCATGAAAATAAATTAGCTTAATGGAAACATGCCATTTGTGGAAAATCGAAGATGAGGTGATTTTTCAGCTGCAGTGAACTCCGTGTATTTCACAAATCTGCAATGTAAACAGGTTTTTTTTTTGTATCACACAAGTCAAGTGACCAATAGCCAGATGTTACTGCTGGCGGAATCGACAAAGACGACGACAGGAAGTGGTAGGAAGAAGATGGGTTGTGTTTGTTGTAGCTTTCCCAGAGCTCACAGCATCGCGCTGCTCATAAAAAGTTGTCATTTGAACATGTTGAACCCAGAGCTCTTCTGTAAAATCAAAAGTGACCCCAAAAAAGCCGCACATTCGCAATGGAAACGCGGCTCATGTTTCCAAATCTACAAAACACAGATGGAGCAGAACCGTTCGGCGCCACTCGCTTTGGGTGACAGATTTTTAAAAATGAAAGGAAATGTTTTATGTTTTACCACAGAGTCACACAGATATTTGTGGAGAACGATTGGTGCACAAAGGTAAAGATCATGCACAAATGTTAACCAGAAAAGAGAGGTTAGCCAAAAAAACATGACCATATATTAAATATTCTATTTTCTTGCAGTTATATTGCTGAATAGATTAAAGCGTAATTAATACATTAATTAGCTACAATCAAAGTTTAAAATATGAGCTTCGATGTTGGATTTTGGATTCGTACGTCCGATTGTGTGGGAGTCTGCTCCTCGACGCGCGAGAGCCCCAGGAGCCTCTCAGGGGCCAAGCCTGCTCAGTCAATACAGACGCAGGGTGACCGCTCCGCTCCGCGTCCTGCTCGGCAGATTAAAGCCAAACAACACCGATGCTTGGTGAAAGGCCAGATTAACTTTGCTTCCTTGAAGCCTCTCCAGCAGCAGCGGAGACCGAAATCCCCACAACGGTCCTGCGGTCTCGCTAATTGGCGAGCAACGCCGGTCCGGGCTTTGATTAATCTGAAATCTTAATGAGTTCACTCAGAGCCGCTGTGATATTCCGACTGAGGAGGTAAAACACGCTCGCGATTCCCTCCGTTTCATCCCCGCGGTTGCATCAGAGGAGACCTGGAACTTTCGGCCCAGTGAACCCGCCGAGGAATCAAAGAGAATACCAGAGATGTGTTTAATAATTTATTTGCATATGATTATCGTAAAAATACTGAAAGAGAAATACTTATTTTTGTTCTGGTTTTCTCACATTTTCTTTTTTTTTTCTTTTTTTTTTTTTACAATCTAGTACACCTTTATCTGCACAGGAAAACTCTGCCCTAACAGACACGTTTTCTTCTTTCACGGCGAGATTCTCTTTAGCTTTAAATACGGACAGACTAAGGATGTCCCGATCCGATCCCAGGTATTAGTTTGGGCTTTTTTAATTGTTGCTATTGGCATTTCAGGCCTCGTCTGTGATTTTTAGCTCTAGCTGGCTGTGCAGTTGTTTCTTTTGTAAACACATTTCCTTCATGGAACTCATAATAGACGCCACATGTCACAAATCCACTCTTCCTGAATGTCTTAGTATTTTTTTTTTACCCCAACTAATGAAGTTCACAGTGATAGAGACTGTATTGGCTGCTGCAGCTCTTAGTCTGTCAGTCATATCTTGTTAGTCATATGACTTCGATGTGTCCAACTGTCCCAAAAACAAGGAGAACGACTTCTTTCAAGTTTTATCTGCAACCATTTAACTAGAAATGCAATAAAATATGTTACAAGCCAAATTATCAGCAAAACCTTTTTTTAAAAACCAGAGTAAGCATGCTAACGCTAAACTAGCAGGCTAGCAAGTAACTCCATATTTCGAGTCAGATCATAGAAACAATGAAGCTGCGCAGGTTTCCACTGGACAGGATCTGATGACATTTTCAGTTTGATAAACTTCATTATAAAAAACTGTTTAACTGTATGAAGTCTAAAAATTAATGCAGAAATGCACAATAACCTTATTCAAAACGTCTACTTCTGTTGGAATAATGCAACATTACACAGTTACAACAATGTTAGCTATAGCATTTATAATTTTAATTTCAGTATATATTGACTTAATGGAAAAATGGGTTAAAATTCACAAAATTTAGGTCTAGTCCACATGTAGCCAGATATCTGGGGGGAAAAGTAAATTTTTGTTTCAGCCTTTCAACCACACAAAAACTCAGTTTAATCACTAAGAACAATTATTTATTAAAACTCTGATCAAAGTGCAAATTTGAGAAAACTGTTTCCATGTGTGTACAAAGAAAAACAGAGACTTCGGGTCTCGCAAATTAGTCGAGGACAAATGATGTGCCAATATATCCGCTTTGACAAGATTCCCAATCGACATCGTCTCGTGTTTTATTAACTTTATGTTCTAACACGTTGCTTAAAAGTAGTTAAACCTTTCTATCTGTCGACACAAATGAGCCACTTGGTGCCGTGTTTAATTCCTACAGGAAGTTGTGTTTGTTTTGAAGCAATCTGATTGACAGGCATAGGTTTCAGCTTTGTGCTACACTGCCCCCTATGGGTTTGGCATGTTTAAAAGAAAAAGCTCAAGGGAGGATTTGTGTGGGTTCATGTGGATGAAAACTTTTCTGAAAACGATCCCGAGTGCAATACTTTATAAAACAATATGAGGAATCGTTCAGCTTAGGCGTTTTCCGAAACGACTCGGATCGGTTTCGGGACATCCCTGGTAGTGACCGTCAAATTCCCTCATCCGTTTGCTTTATGAAAACATAACAACAAGCAGATAAGTGAAGGCCCCGCAAAGGGCCGACGTCAGGTCGGATAGCTGTAACCGCTCAGTGGTTTGGTCTAATACAAACATGGTGTTATATACAGGCAGTTGGTTTAGATAGAAACTGCACTGACAGCTGGCGTTCCGAGGAAAACACTGATTAGGAAGAAACGAAACAACGGCTGATTTGTTCTGCAGGTTTTTTTTTTTTTCTGCCTCTGAGTCAGTTTTAAGTTCCTGCTAATCTGCGATTGTTTTTTTTCGGAGTAAAATCTGCAGCTTTGCTTGGGGCAGGAAGAAGCCTGACATCGATCCTGACACAGTCTGCTCAGTGATTTTAAAGATAATTAGCCTGTCTGAGTCAAACGTCTCCTTAATTCACTCATTCACGTCTGTCTGGTTTCTTGCTATGTGGGAAGACAAAAAACAAAACAAAACAAGCTTTTTAATAAAAAAGTTAAGCCCGAGTAAAAAATAAAATAAAATAAAATAGCCTTATCAGGTAACAACTTAGCATTCAAAACGATGCGTTTTATGAGTCAAGGGAGGTTAAGAAAACGTGGACGTTAAAGCCCGAAACAGCAAAATGCCACCGAAGCAACAGCGAATGTGGAACTTGGTAAGTACGTTTCTCGTGACGGAGTATCCACTTTGGCATGCACATGACGTGTCCCGCACAGTGTCAGCTGCGTCTCGCCTCCAACGCGGAGAGACGCGGGGGGGTTTGGGAGAGGGTGAAGACTCGGATGCTTTGTACAGATTCGCAAAACACGGATCTCCCAGTACGTTTCTGTGGAAGACGGTATTTAAGAGGAAGAGGATGAAAAGTTCTTTTTTTTTTTCTCATCGCCAAAAATAACTTTAAGGAACGTATTTGGTTGTGATTAAACAAACTACAAAAGAAAAAAGGTCGAGCAGATTGATACAGAGGTCAAGCTGTATTGAAGGTTGGGTTTGCTTCATCTTGGTACTGTTTAGACGTTTGTTTGCGAGCTCGCCTTTCCTCGGTGAGGCGGCGAGAAGGAAATACTGATTCCCAACCAGCGGAAAGAAACGGGAAAAAAAAAAAGAAAACACATGCAGGCATGCAAACACAACCTGAGAAGGTCCGTCCATTAAGAAGTTTGGCTTCATGTCAACAGTCACAAATCCACAAAGTGTCAAGTAATGAACACACACACCGCAATGGGAAGTTGTCTTTATACAGACGTTAAGTCTCCAGTGGGAAGGAAGTCTTCGAACCGGTCCGCTTTCATTGCCGTCATCTTTTATTCGCCGCCCTCTTTTTTTGTTGTTGTTGTATTTTTAGACTTTGTACATCGGATTCTCCTATTCAGAGTTCACAGGTAGTTTTTTTTTGTGTTTTTTTTTTCTAAATCTCCTTCTGTATGCGTTGCAGCAGTTCACACTCTGATGGGAAGAGTCTGGCTCATCTGTTGCCGGATGATCTCCTGACTGTCTTCCGGACTCTTCCTGTTGTGTCCCGGCAGCGTTCCTCCCAGCCGCAGCAGATCCCTGCCAAGACAAAACGGCACACAGGTCAGCATCGAGTTCTGAGACGCCAAAGCCGCCGCGAGTCCCGAGTCTTTCTGTTGAAGCCGGATTAAGGTCTAACCCATGTTTGTGTCAGAGGAGCTCGGTTCTGCAGAGTTCCTCACTCTTAGATCCTGCTATTGCACATAATAAAATGCGACATCGTGGGAATAAACCGTGAAAAGTGCTGATCTGAAGCCTCGACTTGTAAACAGCTCCAGAGCCAGACCAGAATCTATTCATCACGTTTTCATTTTTTAATAAAACTTCAACATATTTCTTGGCTATCTTTGGGACACCAGCGCCCGAGTGTCCTTTGTTCCCCGGCCAGTGTCCTTGTTTTTAAGGCCCGTGTGGCTGGAGATGCTGAAGCAGATAGCGCCGCATCTCATATCCCCTCTCTGCATCCCCTTTATCTGGCCGCGGCATCGTCCAGCAGCCAATGGCGACGCAGGCGCTCTCTAAATCATCGCTCTGACAACATGATTCTTCTCCTCTCCCCATCCATCACTCGCCGCCGCCGCATACAGATGAGGCCATAAATTAATCATCGGCATGTCATCGGCACACAGCCACGGCGGAACATGCAGACGCGCAAGCAACACAGCGCAAACAGGAGCACGCGCGCGCGTTCCCCTTCTTCCCGCCCGTCGCGTTCGCCAGGCGCGCCCTCCCCTGATGCATTAAAAAGCTCATTAGCAACCTAATTAAACACATTCCTCTCTTTTAGCTTCTCCTCAATCTCCCTTATTACTCACACTTCATCACCTCCTGCTTTTCCACATCAGCAGCCCGTGTGCCGCTTTCTGTCCTATCACCTACATTCCAGCATCCAGCCAAGTGGAAGGGGAATTAAAGCGAGGTCAGCCATTACATTTCCACACACAATTAGCTTCGCTGAGCCCAAATCCTGGCACAGGAAATGCCCTCGGGGGACTCCGTGTTAGAGTGAAAACTGTGAGCCAAGGAGCCGGTACCCGCACCTGGAAACTGAATGTGTGAATTCTGCTGTATGCGTCTGTCTGTCTGTCAGCCAGCCCGGCGGCGCAGACAGTGCTGAAGATCCGCGTTTGATTCATTATACATCACCAGCCGATCAGGTGCTCTGAGCACCCGCTAATGTTGTTGACTTGAATTCCAGGCTAACAAAATTCAGAACAAACACGTCGGCATGCCGGAGCGCTCCAAGTCGGCAAAAACTCAGAAGGAGAAAGCTGGAAAAAAAAAAAGAACAACAAAAAAAGTCCAACACCTGGGGGCGAGCACAGCTACCTACGACATCACATCTCCGCTTCCACCGAGAAGTGTCAGAGACTCAGAGGCAGACATCCGTCTGGCAGCAAAAAGGCCCTTCAGCGCAAAGAGGTATCCTATCGAGTCAACACGGAGTATAAAGCAAAGCAAAGCCAACAAGCATACACCTTGTTGTGCTTCTCTTCAGGCCAGACATTATTTTTTTTTTATTTTTATTTTTTTTCTGTGACATCTTATTCCAGCAACCCAGAGGCGCAGCGCTGCCCGTCTCCGGAGCAGCAATCTTTATCTTGCGCCGAGCGCCGGTCATATACAATACCGAAGACAATTTCACACAAGGAAGAAGGAAAATGCATTACTGCTTTATTTTCTGCTTCCGTCATGGAATAACCTCCAGACCATTTTGAGTGCTGATGGAGGGGGAAAAAAAGAAAAAGAAAGACGACAGTGATTGTTTTTTTGTGTGTGTCAAACTTTGCCCACAGTAGCAAAGTTGCCTCCATTTACAAACACGTTGCCTTTTATTTTAAAGTGACAACCGTCAGAACAGACGGAGGATTAAGAATGGCGGTGGGTTAGATGGACATCCGTTTGGGGAAAATGTCAGGTTTTAAAACAAATGCATCACTAAAAGTCAACGCCTGGACGCACATGTTCAAACACCTTCACTCAATCTACAAGTGTTGGTAGTTCAGATGTCAGAAGCATTAAATTAAAGCGGCAGGACGTAAGTTACATAAAAAAATAGTTCTTTACTTGTTTAAACTGTCACCATGTTGCGAAAGATAATCCGTGAAAAGATCGAACTCCTTCACCTCTTACCTGAGCTGCTGTTACCGTCTGGAGAAAAACAACCAATCAGAGCCAAGAAGTGGGTCATAGTGCTGTCAGTCATCCTCATGTATTTGCTGCTAAATGTGTTGATAGCAGAGAAAACACCTCACCGTTGCAGGAAAGTTGTTTGCCTGCCATCATTTGGTGGCTATGCTAACTAGCCGTAGCATTCACAACATGCTATGCTCGCTGCAGTGTGGCAGGGAGCAAGGAGAGGAGAAGGGAGGATGAGCAGCGCCACACATAGAGGTGATTGACAGCGCTAAGGCCCGCCTCCTATCGGTGATTGCTTGTTTCTAGTTGGTAATGGGAGAAAACAGAAGAACTTTTTTTTTTTTTTTACCGATTATACTGTCACATAGAGACATTTTCAACAAATTTGTAAAAAAAAAAAAATAATAAGTTTGCAAAATTTACATAAAGCAACTTTATAAGTAGTACAATATCACAATAGTATAATATCAGCAAAAAAAAAAAAAAAAGTAAAAAAATCCAAACTTTAGTTCAGTACAGTTATATAGTGGAGAAAACAGTGAAATCTATCACTGGTATCGCAGCTTTAAATGTTTTCCTTCTGGCAGTAGATCATTCTACTGGTCATTAGGTAATTCACACATCTCTGGTCCAGAATCATGGAAACTTGGATGACCTTGGAGGAACATTGATTTTGTGTCTGAAGGAACGCTCGGCAGCATGTTGAGTCGCAGTAGACATCACCGTTTCCAATACAGTCACAAAGAACCGAATAATATCTCTAGTATCATTTATTCAAACTCTGTATCAATGAAACATCTGGACAGTTGGACGCTTCTGTCCTCAACTGGTACAGATTTCAGTAAAGAGGAAGAGGAGAAGCTCAGACGTCACGACGATGGGGGAACAAAAGCATAGAGAGAAAAGTGCGAGTTATTCACCATCGATGTCACAATTTTCAACTCTCTGATTGCATCTTCATGCTATTCTAATATTGTGCCCCCCAATAATGATTCTTTTTCAGTTTACTGACAGAGTTCATTAGATTTAAAAAAAAATCTCCCCTGGTAAGAGTTTATGATGCTCTGCATTCCAATAAGGATCCCTGGGTTTTTGCTGCCCACAGCATTACAGATATTCAACCATAGATAACAACGGACAGGAAGTGTTTATTTTTTTGTTGTTGTAAAATCCAAGTTTTATCTGATCAAAGCACATGCTTCCAGTTAAAGCCGTAGCGGAGTTTAGCTAGCTCAGCGCTCTTATTTGTGAAGGTAGAACAAAAAAAAAAAAGATAGAAAAACATTTTTGGCAACTATCCCAGGTAAGTAGGAGATCGGTGATCGATTAATATTGCATAAGAATCTGCACTGGTCTGAAAATGAACCACTTTTAGCTCTGCTGTGAGAGAGGACTGACTGACAACCAGGTCACATCTGTACCAGCACTGCTAACAGTAACCCCACTGTCAAGAACTTGGTATTAAATAGGTTGCTATATTTTGGACAAAAAAAAAAAATCAGGATTGGCCGAAATCAGAATCTAATGGTTCCCCAAGTTGATCACTCTACTGGTGAGCTTTGGATATTTTTATTACCTTCATTTAAATCCTGCTCAGTGCGTTGATGGGATCATGAATATGGGTTCTTCTCCAGTCTAATAGCAAACAACTAAAAAAGTGTTTATGACATGGAAGCTTCTGGATATTTGGATTTCCAGAGCACCAATAGAGACAGAATATGTTTCCACGCTCATGTGCTCAAATTAAAGGTCGGATTTTTTTAATTAAGTTGCAGAAATTAAAGGTTGATTTAAGACTTTTTACATGACTTTAACCCAAGACAACCACATTTTTCCATATCTACAACATAACTCTCTTCATCCCAGACCTTCACCCCGACCACAGTAGCTGCGTTCCCATTGCAAAGGTTTGTCGATATTCCACTAATGATGAAAAAACACAATTTCAAATACTGTTTCCACTAAATAAGAAACACAATTAAAATCACACGTGAATACGTTTGTTCACGCAATAAGCAAATAAAAATCATACTGTGCGCCGTCATCCTCCTACCACTTCCTGTCATCTCCTTTATCGCTTCCACTAGTACTAACATCCAGCTGTTGACCTCGTGATTCGTGTGATGCAAAAAGTTTTTCCATTGCAGTTTTGTGAGATACATCCATTTTGGTTCTGCCCAAAAAAAAAAAAAAATAAATAAAAAAATAGAACTCATCCTAGGGCACAAACTTTTTATTGAAAAACTAGAGCTTCGTTTCCACTAAGCAAATTTATTTCGAAATTACAATTTGCGCAATTTTAAGGCCAATGGAAACGCGGCCAGCAGATCATCAAGTTGCTCTGGACACCAATGGTGTTGGGCGTCGGTCTGAGCAGCTCTGGTCCAATCAAACTTACATGTCTGACTCACCCTGAGTAGCTGCTGGTCACCACCTTGAGGCTCGCGGCGTTGCGCAGCAGCTTGTCCAGGGTGCTGACGATGCGCGAGAACTTAGGCCTCAGGTTTCTCTCCTTCATCCAGCACTCCAGCATCAGCTGGTGCAGCACCATGGGGCAGTCCATGGGCGGGGGCAGCCGATAGTCCTGCTCTACTGCCGTCATTACCTGACAGAAGGAAAATCACTCATAAGTAACAATAATTTAAAGCTAAACGACGTAAACATTGTATGTTCAAGGTCCACTGAATTCAGTGTGGCTGCAGAACGTAGAGACTGGTTCAGTGTTTGAGTTTGTTACTCTGAACGTCGGGGATCATCCTCCCCACAATTAAATATCAACAGACGAGAACATTTAAAATGAACACCTGAGCACTATACATGATTTAAACACTGAGACAAAGTTCAATTTATTTTTGATTAGAGAAAAATCTCTGTTCTTCTGCACAAATTGTAATTTTTCAGTCAGAACTTCATTTTGATGAAGTGGCATCAGCTGCCTGGATCGTCGACTTGCTCTTGGAATGCAGATGATGCAGCGCTGACACGACGTCTCCAAGACAGACGACAAATCTGTATTATTTTCAAAAGGCGATTAATTCTAACAGCAACAAAAGTCCTAGACTGAGTCTATGCATCAGCTGTGAAGGGAAAGTGTGATGATGCTCATCCAATACAGCTGTTGTTAGTAATTGGTGGGTTCTGAGCTTAGTCTAGTTTTTTGTTTTATGCTTGTCAATCTTAACTTAAGAAAACGTCTTATAAGAAATCTATATTAGACATTGAAAGAACCGTCTTTAAGAGTAAATACTTACACATTTCAGGCATTTACAATACAGGATCATTTAGAAAGTGGTTGTATAGTCAAATAAAAAAGGCTTACAGGGTAAATTCTGATTGGTCTGGATGAGGCCGATATTTTTATTTTGCTGGACTGAGTCGGATGTCAAAGTCATTCACCCCCTAATGCACAAATATGTCATAATTTCAGAATAATCTTTGTGAGTAAAACCTCTTGTGAAATACAGCAGCCTCTAGAGACGGAGGAAGCGGTTTGTCCAGTTGAGATGCAGACATGTTCCACCTGGACCTCGCTGACACTCGCGTCCGTCGCATCTCAGCATTTCACACAGAGACTCAGATTTTTGATTAAAGCCCCTTGGAGACCGATAACGCACTGGTTTGACATCTATCAACTGAGAAAAGAAGGGGAAATAAACTGAACGGAAAAGGAAAGTAAAGCCAAGTCTCACCAGGGTATCAATGTGGTTTTTGTGTCCCTGTCGTCCCCGAGAAGATCAATAATTCAAAACAGGAGAACAGCAAATCTACCTTAAACATAAGCATCTCTGTTTATCTTCTTCAGCCTGTGATCTGATTCAGGGGTTTTTGTATCTACTGTGCATTTGGCATCAACCTTTGAAGGGGAATTTTCTGCTGACTAAATGCAAGCAAGTTTCACAGGTGAGACTGAACACAAGAAGAAGAAGAAGAAGAAGAAGAAGCCACAACACAACAAAAGCCACAAAAAAACCCAACAAACAGACAACAAGTAGCCACAACACAACAAAAATCTACAATACAAGTTATGCTAAAACTGATGGTATGCTAAACTTGCTGGCAACATTCAATTTGAATGTAAAACAGAATTTATGAACAACTACAAAGCATAACTTCGGTTGAGGCCTTTGACGTTACGTCGTGGCTCTTGCATTTTGCCAACCCTTCTGGGCCACCGTCCTCGACAGCATTGTGGTACTTTGAAATCTAAGTAATAAGTGAGGAGGTACTTATTTTAAAGTCCGAGAACCACCAATCCAAGACCTATAATTTATTTTACAGTTTTAGGGGTGTCAAACAAAACAGTTCAATAAAAAATAAAAAAACTCCCCCATTCCTTAGCTACAAGCTAAAATAAACCCCATCATGTTCAACCATGTAGTTCTGACTAACCACATAAAGACTCTCTGTTTAGTGTCTGCTGGCGTTCTAGTAAGATAATGGCCACTTTCTGTATTATGTCCTGCGTTTGACAGCTGCTCGGTTTGTGCTGTCAAACGTTCCATCCTTCCTTTCAGCGTCTCCGCCAAACTCTAAAAACACTAATCCCAAATGTTGTCACTTCGGAGCTGCTGTGACTGACGCGGAAAACAATAAGCGAAGGAAGAGCACGTCGGCTCATTGATTAGATTTCGCCTAGCAACTGCATTTACCTCCATAAGCTCTGTATGGGCTTCCAGCTCCCCGCAACAATAAAAAAACTGGCATTTGGGAACAATAAAGCAGTTCTGCTGCGCTCCTCTCCTCCCGCTGCTTGTCCTTTGATTTTGTGCCGTGCCTCCAGCCGGTGAGTACCTCTGTTTATATCTCGGATTTGTTGACTCTGTTGCTTATTGAGCAACGGCCGTGGCACAAAGGCTACGGGGAACAATGGAGAGCCTCTGCTTTGATGCTTTTCATTACTGCGTTAGGGTTTTGTTGTGAAAGTTATACATACATTAATGCCATTTTTCATTTTGGTTGCCTTTTTTTTTTTTTTCCCTTGCTTTATTGGTATCGGTGTTACACGTCTCCTTTTTGAAGCGCGATACAGAGCCGGTAGTCCTCGGAGAGTTGCGTGGAGGTGTACAGTACGCGCCGCTTCGGCACTTTGCTCAGCGAGGAGGAACCCAGAGAATTCTGTTTTCTTTCCTACAAAGCTCAGCGCTGCAGCTCCAGTGTCTGTGCAGAGCAGATAGCCGACAGGTAACAAGGCCCGTAAAAAAAAAAAAAAAAAAAGCCTTTCCTGAGAATGCCTTTTGTGAGTGTGAGGAGGAGAGGCTTTGCAGTATGGATTTGTAGGGTGTGTGCCGGGCTTGAGCTGTAAATAAGGTAGTAAAAAAAAAAAAAAAGAGGGAAGAACACAGGCAACACAGCTGCACCGGCATCTGCAGAGAGGAGATAAAGACTCCAGAACAGAGCCGGGGTCCAACGTGTCACTCTGGAAATCAAAGCCACAGCCGCTCACAGGAACTCCCAGCCGGCCCCCAGCTAAACTTTAGTCGTAAAACTCTTTGCAAGGAATTTGCAGGTGCGTGTGTATCAGGGCGGCGGCGCGGCCAACTCACGTCCTGGTTGCTCATGTCCCAGTAAGGCCTCTCTCCGTAGGACACCACCTCCCACATGACGATGCCGTAGCTCCACACGTCGCTGGCCGAGGTGAACTTCCTGAAGGCGATGGCTTCTGGCGCCGTCCACCGAATGGGAATCTTTCCTCCCTGTTCACACACACACACACACACACACACACACCCCCACACATCGCTACTATAGAATGCATAGCAATCCAAAAACAATAGAGCAGTACAGAAACACAGAGCCCTGCAAGGTTTCACACACCACTAACTTCTTTGTATTTACTGGAAAAAGGAACTTATGGAAGGGTATTTTTGAGACGTGTTTTTATCATCTGGACCTTGGGTCGAACAGTTGTGTTAAAAGGTCACAGATGATGACCTTTTAACACAACTGCATCTTCTTTTTTTGTACGCTAATGTTTGAGATGGTAAGTTCTGTGTGATTTTGTGTACGTGACGATAAAAGGCAACTTATGTATTTGTTTCTTCAGTCTCGTCGTCTCCGAGACGCTCGACGGTTTAAACTCTGTTGATCCTTGAATGAAATATTCAGAATTTTTTTATTTATTTATTTTTACCAATACCAATTTATATTCTCATATACGCTAAGGCTTGGTCGAACTGTACATCTGGGAAAATGAATACATTTTATGTGTTTTTTGCTTTCATCCGCACAAACACTTTGACTAGTATCACTAAACATGATTACATATTTGAAGAGATTTGAAAAAAACTCTGTATTTGTGTTTGCGAGTGAAAACAGAGCAGAGATTACAGTCTGCGACAAATAATGCGCCAATATGTCCACATATTTACTCTCTGATTCCGAATCAACATCATCTTGTGTTTTATGAACTTTATATTCTAATTCTCTATTTAAAAGCAGTTCAACCTACATACACAAATGGATGTTCTGGCACCGTGTTTAATTTGTACCAGGAAATATTGGTTATATTGAAGCAATCTGATTGGCTGGCGTAGGTTTTAGCTGTGTGCTACACTGCCCCCTGTGGTTTTGGCATGTTAAAACAACGCCCATGGACGTATCTGTGCGAGTTCATGTGGATAAAAACTTTTCTGGGATGTTTTTAAAGAAGAGCGGGCTACGTGTCTGCATGGCTTATTGCCCAAATAAAATCCACAACACAAGTTTCCTTTCAGAAGTCACCTTAACAGTAAATCAAGTCTCCCTGTGTGTAATTTCTTCTACGTACAAATACGTTTATACATTGGTGAACCAATCACTGAGACCAAGTAACACAGCAGACGAGTCAGGGATCAAACTGTGAAGAAGTTTAAAGCAGTTCTATCTGTCATCTGAAAGCAGAGAGAGTACGGCACATCTGCAAACCAAACAAGACATGGCCGACCACCTGAACTGGCAAAGCAGGCAGTAATTAGAGAAGCAGCCTACAGGTTCTTGGTAATTATAGAGGAGCTGCAGAGATCCACAGCTCAGCTGGACCGATCAACTAACAGGATGTTATCACTCCTGATAGTCCTTTAGACTCGCTTCAGTTGGCGACCAAAATTGCAACATTTGTTACATTTCTACTGCCGTGTTTCTCTTTCACTGCGTCAAACAACCAAACCATCTGAAAAACCTGTTCCCCTCCTCGCCTGTGGTGGCGCTGCACCAAAGAACCAGAGTTCGACTTTGCATTTACAGCACAGAGAACCAGACTTTCTAAGCAAACGAACTGGAGTTTGATTAAAGTGCCACAATACTAGAATCTAGATGTCTTTTGATATCAGAACCAATACCGATATTAATATCAGATTGGTGTACCTCTAGTCAAAGTGGTAAAAAAACGTGAAAACCAGTTTCACCACTATGAGCTACTTTGCCCTGGCATGTGACATAAAATCTAAAACAAACAAGTTTGTGGCTTTAGCAGGAAACGGTAAGAGTTAGACTAAAGAGAACATTAATCTGACTGACCAGGGAGCTCGTGTACGTGGGGTCAGCAGATGTGTCATCCAGGAAGCGCGAGAGGCCGAAGTCAGAGACCTTGCAGACCAGGTTGCTGTTGACCAGGATGTTCCGTGCGGCGAGGTCTCGGTGCACGTAGTTCATGTCTGACAGGTACTTCATCCCGGCGGCGATGCCGCGCAGCATCCCGACCAGCTGCGTCATGGTGAAGCGCCCGTCGTTGAGCTGCAGATAAGAGCCAGAGAGATTCAGGACGGGTGGCGAGGAAGAGAGTGGATGTGATGATTATGGAAATATAGGAGGAGTAAGAGATACGGACAACACCGGAGGGGAGCCGATCAGTCACTGAAGCCACACAAACATGACATCTGTCATGATGCGTCGCAGCTGCTGCTGACGCTCACTGACAGCTGACCTTTTCACACACGCTGCCCAATTAGTAGATTAATTACACACTTTATTGCTGCACCGAAGCCACTTGTGTCTAATACCGCTTTGACAAAAACAAAATAAAACAAACTGACAGACCGCTCGCAGACACACGGCCGCTACCGAGGCGACATCAAAACAACACATTAAACCGAGACCGCCTTCCAATTGCATCTTGCACCAAAAAGTCCTTGATTCACAGCTTCTTTATTCATTTGCTCCCCTTTTTGTTACCATTAAAGAAGCATGAAACAAATCTTAAGATTTGTGGGGCTTTCAGGGTTCATTTCACAATTCTCCACATTAGTGAAGCATGTCACAAAGTGGAGATTATAATAAATGATCGGTCCGACCTGTGAAGACTCGTGACCTCCTGACGATGCGAGAGCCGGAGAGAGTCGATGGAACGTCGATAGACAATTAAAAAAAAAAAAGCGGGGAGAAGTTTCTCCTCTCATGACCTGAATATCTAATAAAACCGGGAAGAGAAAACTGGAGAAAGCACTATGCTGCATAATCGTTGCCTTCTTTGACTCGGCTGTGAGAAAAGCAGGAATGCACGCACAGATGTGACATGGCAGAAACGGTAAACACGCTTTGTAGTCTGCACACTCCGGTGGAGTTCGACAGGCGAATGGGCCGGGATGGATGGATGTATAAACAGCCATGATTCACTGCAGGCCTTCAGAAGGTCCTGTGTATGCATGTGTGTTATTTCAGGGCGTCTGTGAAGGTTCTGCATGCGCTCACGTCCTGAAAGCTCAGAAAGTAGGTCTTCTGGGAAGCAAGAGTTGAGAATTTACCCTGAGTTGACTGACTCGGACAGTAAATAAATGTGTGTGTGTGTGTGTGTGGGGTTGTTAACGCAGTCGTTTCCTCATTAGAGTAGAACTCCAAGTTCCCCTGAGTCACCGGCTGAATGACACTGGCAGGAGAGAGGAGAGCAGGGAGCAGGAAGGAGGTTTTTCTCTGTTATTGATGTGATAGCTGACTGAAGCTGTGATTCCATTATGAATGTGAAGAAAACTCTTTCAATATTCCGCTAATGTAGAAAAATTATTCACAATTGAATAAGAAGTGCAGTTAAAATCATGTGAATGTTTGTTCATAAAAGTTCGTTCGTCTACCACTTCCTGCCGTCTTCTTCGTTTTCAACAGTAGTAACATCCGTTTGTTGATGAAATGACTTGTGATGCAAAAAAATAAGTGTTTAGACATGGAGCTACAACTACTGACTGTAATTTCCAAGAACAGGTTTTCAAATAAAGGCGTGGTAATAAGCAGAATGATACCCATTTGAATAAGACATTTACATTGTCCAACGGTTTCAGGTTAGCTTTTCTTCTTCCCTTAGCTGTTGTCTATAGCTAGCATCGCAGCAGATCACCCTAATCTGCTGTCGTACAAAGCATCTGCACTAATCCATCACTTCATCCACGAGCCTTCTGTGGACTGGGCGTGTGGTTTGAGACGAGTCCAGATTTACAACACCTGACCACCTCCCCACATGCTGTTCCTGTGGTTGAAAGTCCTTCTTATAGAACAGAATCTCTTGTAAGTATTTTTATTTGTTCTTCCACTGTAGCTCAGAGAAAACACTTTAAAATACTTCTGCTAGTTTATAAATCACTGCAGGGCTTAGCACCAAAATACATCTAAAAGCTGTTGTATCAACTCGGGTCTCCTGGTTTTGGTCTACTCTACACCGCCCAGAACCACGACCAGAACCAAACGTAGAGAAGAAACATTCAGCTTCTATGAACCACAAATCTGGAAAAAAAAAAACGTTCCAGAAATCTGATTTGCTTTAAATGTGGACTAAAAACCTCACCTGTTTAGAGTTGCCTTTGATTAAAAGCACACACTGTTATGATGATGCAGCTTATTAAATCAACTGTTTGCAATTTTTTTTTTTTTTTTTTTACACAAGTGAGGTTTTGTGAAAAAGGACATAAGCCATTAAAATGTTACCTATAGTGTATAACTATTGGATTTCCCATAAAGTGTAAATCCAGATTAGTTCATATGTGATAGTGAAGCTAACAGGGACTTTAAAAAAAAAAGTTACCTGTCATGTTTATAATTGGGTTGTTAATGACACAGAAGCTGATGATGTTTTACACAGTTAGCAGCAGCGTGTCACTGATGGTCTTAATTTGTGTTTTGTATTTCCTGGTCACAGTAAATACAAAACTGGACAGTGAGTGTGATTAGCAACCAATAAAACAGAACATAACATTTTATGAAGTTAAACAAAACTTTAATCATTATTATCTTTGATTGTTTCTCCCTTTTTGTTTTTGGACCACTTCACTTAATGAACTGCATAAATAATTCACTTCTTTGTAGATTTCCTTTCAATACAAACACTGTATGACGTATAACAGTACCTTTGAGGTATGCATAAAATATGAAGCTGTTCAAGTAGTCAAAGGAAATGAATATGTTGGAATCATTTTTGATAGAAACATGAAGTTTTGCCGTCACATCTGGGGTGTATGTCAGGGTCAAAACAAATCTGTTTTATCAGCTGCTTTATTATATATGAATGATATGATTTTGTAACATTTTTCTTAGTGTATTACGTCACGATCACAGCTCCCCTCTTCTGCATTGAAGTCTGTTATCTCATTGTATGATCAGACAACTAAAGGTTTTGGACAAGATACATAATAAATGGCATCATTGGCAAATACAAATTTTTTCCCCTATGAAAATTGTTTGAATTTTTAGCATTTCGAAGCTCTCTTTGACCTTTGACCCTATAGTGGGGATTGTATAGTTTCAAAATCTAAAACATCCATTGGACAGTCTTGTTTGCCACTTAAATCCAAACATTGGAACTCTCTCCCCACTGACCTTTTTTTTAGCTTCATATCATGTTACGTTATTCCTTCATCAAAATCATACCTTGAATGTTGCTCTGATTCCTTCATGCATTTTTGAGAAATCTTTTAATCTCCCATGGCAACCATTCTGTGCAAAACGCCTGGGTTGACCTTCCAGACGCAGCTCCTCCTCAGTTTTAGTTTTCAAGCTTCGAAGCTTCCACTTCCCTCCCCCGCGACTTCCCCACTCAGCTCCTTCAGACTAGCTAGCAGCAATTAGCAAACACCTGGTGGAACTGTGCATCTACTGAGCTCATTATAGGAGCTACGTCTCAGTGAAACGCTGGTAAAAATGTTGTTAAAACGTTAATAGAGGAGTCATGTGATAACTTCCTGAAGGTGGAGTTTTACAAAGAGTAGGAGGTTTTAAAGAGACAGAGGCTCAATTTCAAGAAGTTAAATTACAAAGTAAAATCGCTTTTGTCATATTTGAAATAGTATATGGAGTTTTTAAAGCCACTGAAGGACACAGTTGATTGTGCTATAATCAATGGCAGTATGTGTCTGGAAGAGACCTAATACTATATCTAAGGCCAAACATCACATTACATAAACATCACATTTATGAGACTGGAGTTGTTTTAAGAGACTTCAAACTCCAGTCCTCCAGGGCCGCTGTCCTGCAACTTCTTGATGCATCTCAATTCCCAACACACATAATCAAAGAACCAAATTATCTCTTCTTGCACTGGAATTCTATGGAGTCCTGCTAAAGGTAATTATGTGATTCGGGTGTGTTGACAGAGAGGTGCATCTAAAAGCTGCAGGAGGTCTGGAGTCTGACACCTGTCCTGTACGGCAAGCTGTTAGCTTCAGCCTGTGGGACCAACTAATGACTACAGGTGTTATCTGCTGCAGGTAGAATATGAACTGCTTTTAACAGAAATACACTTTGAAAATTATGAGCTGTATATTTAGAGTAACAATATTTTGTTACTAATATTACAGATGCACTCAAAACTTTGTCAATATTCTAAATTACTTTTGAAAGCGTCTCACCTTTGGTAGCCTTTGCTGTGGACACCATACAGCTACAACCTTACTGTCTTATTGTCTTCATAAATGAAAACATTTCCTATTTGGGTTTGTAAAAGCCACAGATTGCTCACCTCTGCGCCTCACCGGATGTGTTAAGTGTGTAATCTGATGAACCCAAATCAAAATTAGAACCATAAGAATCAATATGCAAAGTCAATTTGGCAGCAGTAGCAGGGATGAATTGGATCAAGTCAAAAGTTATTTTAAATTTATTTAAATACCATAATGTCGTGGAAACTTGACGTCCATATTCACAGCCTCTGTCCAATAGATCCACTATCACTAGAGTTTTCTTCTCTAACTCTACATCTGATTTGTTCCTCTGGATTCCTGTTGGTCTCATCGTCTGTCTTGTGTGACGCCTGTTGCTTAGGATGAACATCTGCTACTTAAACCTTTTTTTTTTCTTTATCTCTGGCTTCTTGACACAAATTAATTCCTTTTTGCTTCAGTACTTCAAGGTTTGCATGGATACAAATGATAATGAAATAAATATTTTGGCCAGACACAGTATGTTAGAATATTCTTAATTCATCATCATTACTTATTGAGGAATAGAAATATAATTAGGAAATGGACTTAATTTATATAGGCCTTTTCTACTCATAATGACCAATTAAAGGGCTTTAAGTCACATTCATCCAATGGACACATTCATACTGGTGAATGCCTTGCCTATGGGAACATCAACCTGTGGTAGGATGCTTCTGTATGGCAAGACAACCACTCCACCCACTGAGTCACAGTCACGCCTTATTTCATATCGTTTTCTTATTTTAATTTTAAGTGTAAAAAAAAATAACCAGCAAATGGAAAAATTCAACTTGAAATCCGATAAAACTGTTTTGTGTTAATTATACTGTAGTGAAAAAAAACCCTGTGTGCTAAAATTCAAGGAACAATGAAAAAATGTTTAACTGGTATTTATGTTCAGTGGATGTAGCTCCAGTTACTACTGACAGGAACAGTCATGCTGCACTAATTTCCACAGAGCGCTCTGTGCTTGGGCACAGTTCTTTTCCGTCTCATGGAAAAACGACTAGCAGTGGCACAATTTCAAACTGAGGACATGAAACAGAGCAGCAACTCGGAGAGACAGAGGCGAGTTTCACTTTCTCATTCGGCCTAAAACCTATTGCAGCCCAAAGACGGGGGCATTGACAGTCCAAATAAAACTTACAAAATAGCCTAATTATCTGAGGAAGTTGTGGTTACCACAAACAGTGACCCCAGCGCAGTCAGCAGGACACAGTTTAATACATGGTTGCAGTACTGCTGGGTAGGATGGTTTGGTAGTTACTTAAAGAAGCCCAAGTTCATCCTGAACCTCAGAGCTCAGAGGGAAACCAGTGGATGTAGGGAAGAGATCAATCAGGTTGCTTCACCCACCAACTCCACCCATTAAACTGCACTATTCCTACTGCATGAAATGAGCCTCCAACTCCATGACGATTTCACCGTTTTTGTTTTGTTTTGTTTTTTTTACAATAAATATAGTTTACAAAAACTAGTAATTAGTTCTATATCCATCTAAATTTATAGTGGCACAGAAGGGTCATAAAAATGAAAAAAAAAAACTGCAACGCCACAACTAAAAAGCACAACTTCAGTCAGACGAGCCACAATGGTAATTATGCTAAACTTGCTAATATAGCCTTTGTTTTAGCATAGCTTCCATTTAGGCTTTTGTTTTTTTTTTCTAGTTGTGGCTTTTACATTTTGTCAACCTTCCAGGCGACTGTATAAATCAACTACAAGGTGTTAAATCAAAGTGGAATTACATAAAAAGATGCATGCATTTATGGACTATTTTCCATAAATAAATAAAATAAAAAAAAAAGAAAAATTCTAAAGTACTTTTTGATCAAAAACGTCTGGCTATGCTAACAAAAAATCTAACATTTATGAGCTTATCAAAAAAGCGTAGAAAAATACCTGTTTGTGTTCCAAAACAGAATGAAGGTTTCATAAAGCTTCTACATAATATCTGTTCAATATGGAGTTATACAGCTCCACTTTTTCAACTAATGATTGTCAAATGTCATCTAAATTCCTAAAAAACGGTTAATAAGCCCTATGCTAACTTTAGCATCATTAGCAGTTCACAGTTAGCCTATCACAATGTTCTTACATTGCTTAGAAATCACTCATACTCTCTGTCACAGTCTCTTTTTACTGTGCACCCAAAATGTTGACACAAAGACAACTTAATAATGTTATCTTCCCGCTCAGCAAGCTTTTTATTAGTCGACACTGTGACTGTGTGCATCTCAAGAGCTACTTCCCTTATTACTTCAAATACATCCAGGGTGTCAAATTTAAAGCTTCAAAAGATAGAATTTACTTTGATGACAAATATCATGAGATTTCAATATTGCAAGACCTTGTTATACACCTATTGTCCAGTGTCAAAATCAGTCAAGACATCCATCTCAAATTAATGGTTTTTTCTTCTTCTGTGAAATAGTACAGAACAATCCTCCCAATGCAGCAACGTCAACCAAGTTCTCGCTAAGCAATTTGTGCGCAAAAATAAGAGCTACGATGTTCAGCCACAGAGCCGTGACTAGCAATTCTCCCAGAGGGACGACACTTTAAGAGCCACATAAAGACAGTTACAAAGTCGGCCTTCTATCGCCTGAAGAACATTTCCAGAATTAGAGAACTAATGTCTCAGCAAGATCTCATCCATGCGTTTATCGTTAGTCACATTGATTACTGCAAAAGTGTCTTCACAGGTCTGTTAAAGCACTGAGTTGAGTTAGTTGCTTTCAACCCGTAATCACTGGAACATGGACCAACATATTTGATGATTTTGATGTTGGTACTTGACAAAATGTAATGTTTGTTACTGGGTTCTCAATTGGTGTCTGTTTGATGTTTTTATGTCTTTATTTTTGCAATTTTAGGATGTATTGCACTTTGAACAGCCTTACTGCTGAAATGTGCCATGCAAATAAACTTGATTGATTGACTTTATAACTTAGAGTCACTACAAAGTACGGAGAAAGCTGGAACTGTAGAAAATGAAAAAGAGGTTTTGCTGACGCAGTGTTCCTTGTTGGTCTAAGAGGAGAGGAGAGACGGCTCTCGTTGGGATTAAAAATACTGCAGTTTGGCCAAGAAGTGTGAATCATTTCACAGCATTTACACTGAGAAACGAGAACGTAATCACCCAAAAGTCAGATGATGTTTGCAACATTCATGGATACGTAATGAACAAAGCCTGAGAGATGTGTGCAGTGGCAGCATAAACCACAGCCCAGGCACTGCCTTGTTTTTCCATCCTTACTTCCTGAATTTGACATATCTATATGTGTATGTGTTTTTACCTTCAGGCAGATTCAGAGTTAAGAACAGATTGCTAATTTCAATAAAGCACATGCATGGAATATATATGAAAGCATGATGCAATTTTGCAGCACTAGGCATAAGTGGGCTTAGTAGTAATTAAATAAATGACCACTCTGACCACTAGATGGCGGTAACATGCCTACATTAGACTTCTCGGTATGTGTCCAATATGCATGAACAGGCGTCTTGGCTGGCCTCCTGGATCTGTTATCGATACGATTGTCCTTATTTCCACTTCAGACCATAAAAGGTTTAAAACCCTAAAATATTCTTATGATAAAAGGATTTTAAAATGATTTACTGAATTAGGCAGCGGACATGAAATCCCTGGACAAAGTGTCTGTGGTGGAAACATGCTTTGATTTGTGAGCAAATGGAATGGAATCAGGTGAAATGGAAAGAAATCAAACAAGCTGGTGAATGTCAATTCTCCTGAATCTCCAGAATCCCCTGGCCCAAGCCACTGATAGCCAAAGCAGTTATCACTCCAAGCAACACGAGACAAAACTAGCATGAAGCCGCCTCATTTCCCCCCAGTTTCACAGAGTAGACATGTTCAAAGTTCAGCCATGCAGGAAAACGAGCGTTATTGAATGTAAATGACATGTAATAGCCCCCACGCAGCTGGAAATGTACCTTGTGACATCTCATTTCTCATCCTGCCTTTGTTCAACATTTTGCGTAGGAGGTTTGGTGTGTAGAGAGAACTCTGATCGGTAATGTATTCAGTGGTTGTACGGGGACTCTCTAACACACCAAAGCAAACTTATCCAAAAGTCTGCGTGTGACGAGTTATCCAGCAGGAGCCTGTGCCGCGAAGAGGCTGTCAGCATCATTCAGCCGCGTCAAGCAAAGACACAATGCCTGTCTTCAAGCTTTCTATTACACGTTTAATGTCTATCACTCAGCAAGCGAGCGCCTCAGGCTGTTTTACACGCAGTAAAACATTCCAATAACCCAAAGGTGCTGTGGCTGGCTGACTGCGTGTGTGTTCCTCTCGGCTTTGATGCGAGCAGAAAGTAATCTTTCCCGTCAGAGGTGCCGCAATTTGCAACTCCCAGCATGCTCACCCTCAGGAAGGAATCCAGCGCGCCGTTTTCCATAAATTCGGTGATAATGAGGACGGGGCAGCTCCGTGTCAGGACACCCTCCAGCCGGATTACGTTGGGGTGGTCGAACTGACCCATGATGGAGGCCTCGGCGAGGAAGTCTCGCCTCTGGCGCTCGGTGTAGCCCGCCTTGAGAGTTTTGATCGCCACCACCATCTCCCGGCGGCCGGCCTGCTTGAGGCGGCCGCGGCACACTTCGCCAAATTCACCTGCAGCAAGAGAACAAAGTGGCGGGAGGGAGGGAGGGTGATGTGGGGAGGGGGTTGAGTGAGCAGAGGGAAGGTGTCGGGAAAGAGGGCGTTGGGGGGGAAATGCAGGGAGAGGGAGAGTTACTGGTCGGATTTGGGTGTGAAGGAGCTGACTTGAAAGAGTTGAGGGTCGGCTTCAACTGTGGGACACGTTTAGAAAAAAAGAAGAGGAAATCTTAGGGTTGTGGAGGGGGGATTCAAGGATCAAAGATGTTGGGGAGAGAGGGGGTGACTGGTATCGGTCGAAGGTGCAACCTGGGTGTGTTGCAGGGAGACAGAGGATGGGCGAAGTACTTGAGGGTTTTGCATCTAGTGCCTGGGAGCAAGTATGTTTCCAGGGAAGTAAGAGAGAGAGAAAGAAAGAAGACATAAGGATGCATGAAAGTCAGGCGAGCAGGACCAGACTCATCAGGACAAAACATGCTGCTGGAGAGAAACAAAAAAAGAAAAGAAAACGGTCTAGAAGGGGGGAATAGTAACAGTCACGTCAGTACTTCCCAGCTTTCAAGGGCACTGTGAATGCTATCCCTTTTTCTCCCAGAGAGGACTCTAGCAGGGCGCACCCCGAGGCTCTGAGGAATAACAAACTAAAGCCATCTCTCTCTCTCTCTCCTCCCGCACAAAAGCAGCTGCTGCGCTTACCTGCACCAATTACTTCTTCGATTTTCACACAAGAGATGTCTATCTCTTTGGCAAACTCGTGAACCGCATCGTTGGGGTCCTCGTACGTGAAGGGGTCAATGTACACCTTGACCCCTGGAGAAACTAGGAGGAAAAACAAGAAAGAAAGATCAGAGCCTTGCATGCGTACCGGATAATTGGAGGCGGAACGTTGAGAGTGATCACTGAAAACACAACTGTGGTCAGATTTCAAGTTACATATATAAAGAAAGTTGACTTCTATGTTAGCATTTTGGAGTGAATAGTCTAATGTACTTTGCGAATTTTTATGACGGCTTCTCATTTTTATAGTCTGCTACTTTTTCAGAAACCCTACAAGGTTCCTTATTGATAGGCGAAAGGTAAAATTTATTATTTTTTTGGCTTAAAGGTTTACTTTGTGACAAAAAAACATTTTCCTTGCATTTTTGTCCACCAATAAAACCATCAGCCAATAGGATTTCTGTTTCATCATGTTATCAGCACAGGTGGAGTTTTGAAAGAGTCCAGGTGAAATCACATGTTCAATATAGTCACTTTTGTTCTTGAGTTATCTCCCCAAAGATCAGTGCCTGCGTTAAAACATTACACTAAAACTGCCTCAAATGACAGAAACTCCTGAAGAATGATGGATCAACCAGAACTTAATGATCAGAAGTTCTACTGCAGCAAACAAGGCTTAAACATACCCAGAAATCACCAGGAAGGTACGCTCTAGAGTTCCCAGCTGTTCAACACTGACAGCTGGGAAAATGTATAGTAAAGCTCGATTGACGCGGAGCTGGTTTCAAGCAAAATCGTAACATTTTGTTGCGATCCAACAACAAAACTGCAATGGCTGCATTTTTTATTTTTATTTTTTTTGCCGCACACGAGTCACATGATCAACAACCGGATGTTGCCACTGGTGCAAGCCATGAAGAAGAAGATGGGAAATAGTTGGATAATGGTGGCGCATATTTTTTAATGACTGGACATAAGTTTGTTTTTAATGGCAACACAACCATTGCGCAATTGTATACCACAAAGTTGTTTTTTTTACCTTATTGGTATATAAAGTTTTGCGCATATTTGTAATGGAAACGCAGCATTTGACACTTTCTGAAACCAGGTCTTTTTGGGAACAAACTAAGATATAGAAGTTCTACAAAGGTGTGAAGGAACATATGCCTCCACACCTGCAGGGTTTGTTGCCTGGGCAGATAACAAATAATGGCGGACAGCATTTTGCTGAATGTGCTGTTTAATCTGTTCAGTTTAGCACAACTTCCAATAAGAAATCCGTGTGTCACATGAGCATTTGTTTTGTCAGAGACTGGTTACTGTCTTTCTAAGTGAGGTGGAAGCCAATGTTCGAAAGCACACATGCGTTTTGACGACATGCCAAAATCACAGTGCCATCTGGTGGCCTGGCGTAAAAACCACAGTGGATTCAAGGTGCTTCTTTGGCAGTGCTGTCTAAATGTGGAACTTTTCCCCAATGAACACATGAAAGTACCAGCAGTTTCCAGACAGCAGTGGGCAAAGCAACAATTTTTGAACAACGACCTTTGACAACAAGGGAACAAGTAGTACAAGGACGAGCAGTCAAAATGAATTTCCCTGATTGATCCTTGTGACTGTTGGGACATTGACAAAATCAAATGCTCAATGCAGAAAAGATGAGCGCTTCCTTTAGCCCCGTGTTGTGACAACAGTGAAGCATCTTGATACGGTCCATGTGTGCGGTTGCTTCTCATCATGTGGTTTTATTTCAGCCCAAGAACAAAGCCATGAACAAAAAGTGGGTTGAAAGCATCCTCCAAGAACGTCGTCTTCCTACAATCCAGGAACAACTTGAACACCAGGATCTGTTGATTTGCCAGCATGTGGGAGAGCAACGTGTTAAGAAGCATAAGTGAAAACAAAAGATCAGATTGTTAAAATGTTGCGGTAACGACCAAGAATTGCTTCATGGTTTTAAAAACCATCAGCGACTCCTCACACTTTAAATTGGTGAACTGCTGCCACTCGTCAAACAATGCCAATTCAATCAAGTTTATGTAGCACAAATTCACAACAATGTAATCTAGGAAATTTGGGAATAAATTCCATCCGATCCACTGATACAGATGCCATATTTCAAATACTTCAATGTTATCAAGATTAGTTCATTAATCTAAATGGTTAAAAGTTTCTATCTAAGGAAACTCAGATTGCATCTAGTCACTGACTTGCAGCGTTCACTCCTCCTGGACCAACATGTAGCGACAGTGGGCTGTTGCATGCACTGTTGCTTTGCGCTGCCTTGGGTATGAATGGTGCTATTTAAATAAACCTGCCATGGCTCGCCTCACATTAAGAGGCAAGATCACTAGTGACAACTTCTCAATGTGGTCACTGAATGCAACACCAGAGCTACCTAATAGAAAAAGGTCAATTTTATGGGATTCATTGTAAAACTGAACAATGACAAATGAACAGCAAATGAAGGGGGGTTTCATTTTTCAAAGTCATAAATTTACCATGTCATTCATTTATAATTGTCAGTTTCAAACTATATATTCAGTTAGCATGCTAGCTTCAAACTAAGTATACAGTTAGCATGCTAACTTTAAACTACGTATACAGTTAGCATGCTAACTTCAAATTATGTAACTTCAAACTATGTATACAGTTAGCATGCTAACTTCAAACTAAGTATACAGTTAGAATGCTAACTTCAAATTACGTGTACAGTTAGCATGCTAACTTCAAACTAAGTATACAGTTAGCATGCTAACTTTAAACTACGTATACAGTTAGCATGCTAACTTCAAATTATGTAACTTCAAACTATGTATACAGTTAGCATGCTAACTTCAAACTAAGTATACAGTTAGAATGCTAACTTCAAATTACGTATACAGTTAGCATGCTAACTTCAAACTAAGTACACAGTTAGCATGCTAACTTCAAACTATGTATACAGTTAGCATGCTAACTTCAAACTAAGTATACATTTAGCATTCTAACTTCAAACTAAGTATACAGTTAGCATGCTAACTTTAAACTACGTATACAGTTAGCATGCTAACTTCAAACTATGTATACAGTTAGCATACTAACTTCAAACTAAGTATACAGTTAGCATGCTAACTTCAAATTACGTATACAGTTAGCATGCTAACTTCAAACTAAGTACACAGTTAGCATGCTAACTTCAAACTATGTATACAGTTAGCATGCTAACTTCAAACTAAGTATACAGTTACAAACTAAGTATACATTTAGCATGCTAACTTCAAACTAAGTATACAGTTAGCATGCTAACTTCAAATTACGTATATAGTCAGCATGCCAACTTCAAACTAAATATACAGTTATCATGCTGAATGTGTAAATATTTATCTGTATAAATATTTAGCTTCATAAATATTTAACTGATTCACTCTTAGCTAGCTAAATTGTTTTACAAATAACTCTTTAGCTTGTGGATTAAATGTTTAGAACTGTGACATTATAAAAATGCATGAATAACATTGTGAAAATATAACTTTGTACTCCCATTTTGTTCTCTTCTGACGGCTAAATAACCCAAATTATTGCTGCTCATTATTGATTGTAACACTTTACAGTCGGCACTCCATAATTTTCAAATCACAATTAGCAGTTTATTGGTCATTCTCATATTTTGAATCATTTGTTTTGGTCGTAAACATTAATCTGAACAAATTATAGTGTTTAGTTGAGAAAAACTCAAATAGGGGGTAGTTTGTTCAATTTGTCACAGTTGAGGAAAAATCTGAAAAAAAAAAAAGGCAAAAAAAGAAAAAAAAAATCAAACGGCAACAATGGAAATGCAGAGGCTGTGTGCATACTAAAATCTCCTCAGAAATAATGCAGATCAATAAAAACCATTATTTCACTCTTTGGCTTATTTCTTCTTCTCCCAATGATCAATAACCCTCCGGCAGCACACGCATCTAACTCTCTGCTTCATCCGCGCGGTCTGGCTTCCTGCGAGCTAACAGGAACATGTCTTCTTTGACTCAAACAGGTGATTGGATAATTGACCAAATCAGTTGGTTAACTCTACTGGCATGACTACAGGAGCAGAGAGGAGCAGGACACAGAAACTCACTGTACTGCTGCAGTTTCTCGGTGTACTCCAGCTCCGACCCGCTGCGCTGCTTCCTGTAAACAACAAGCACATGAGCAGAGTCACACTCACACAATCAGCTGCGGCTCTTTCCCAGGTACGGCGAAATCGAGCTAATAAACCGCTCCGATATCAGCCGAGGAAGCCAGGCCGAGGAAGAGCGCCGCTGCTTTCTTTTCCTTGGAGCTTAAGAGGCAAGAGTTGCATGGAAGCGCACACCCTTTGAATTCATCTGAAAATTTAATGAGCCTCTTTGTTCAAAGTCTAATTAACACGGCGAAACATGTAGTTCGTGTTGTCAGGGGTGGAAAAAGAAAAAAAAAAAATAATCAAACGCTTACTTAAGGCAGACAACGGCGATAACCACCAAGGCAACGATGACCACCAGACCGGCCGAGGCCGAGCCGATGATGAGAGGCAGCTGGTCCTGCACCGACTTCTGGGGGTCACCTGGATTGTAAAACGCACACGAATAAATACCAGCAGACGGATTAATGAGCAGCTTGAGCTGGATGTGTAATGGATACCAATTAAGTCTGTCATAAAAGCTATTAAGCCTGAACCTTCATTAGGAAAAGCTATGGCAGCAGACCATCAAGGACAGACCGCAGAGGGAGGAAGGAAAGCGTTCGTACTGTGCAGGTTGGTGCTGAAGTCCATGGGGTTGCTGTAGCGACCGTACCCGGCCACGGTGCGGGCCCTGACCTGCACCACGTAGGGCGTGGCCGCCCGCAGGCCCTCCACCTTGGCCGAGCTGTGCTGGGACGTGACGGTGTGAGCCATCGCCTGGCCCTGACCGAAAACAACAAAGGAACGTCAAATGCTGCAGAATGTAACTTTTATTAAAAATATAACTTTTTTACATTTTTGTCAAAACTGTCACTATGTCTGTATTTAATTTCATACTCAGAATTCCTAATTGTTCTTTCTGAGTCATTTGAAAGAAAGTTTGTTACACTTTTCTTTTATATGTTATAGCCAAATAGCCAACCTATTGTTTTTGTCAGTTTCTTTGCTATTTATTTTACATCGGCTGTTCTACTCCTAACTGCACCCACTGAACAAATTATAGTTGTTTTTTCATGCTTGACCAAACTTATGAAGCTGTTGGTGGATTTAAATGAGCTGTACTGATGCAGAGTTATCTGATTAATTTGTAATTCAGTACATTTATGTCTATGTTTATAAAAAGTGGACTTTTTAAGTTAAAACATTAATTTTCTCTACTGGATGGATCTCAGCCTCATATTTGTATCAGAAGTGAAAAAAATGGCTCAGCACATCTCTAATTAAAACAAATTAAAGCAGTTAGGTTAATATCACTGAACTGCACACAGTGATCACATTCAACCATATTTTCTAATCTGCTGCTATTTATTGACGCCCTCGTGAGACAAAGTGGAGAAAATTGTAAAAAATAACATTTCTGATATTATTTTTTTGTTGTTTGGCTTTATCTTTAATTGAAATGCATCGAGACAAAGATAAATAAAAATTTATCTTTTCTTCAAGAAGGTCCTGGGTTCGATTCCGGGGTCTTTCTGCACGGAGTTTGCATGTTCTCCCTGTGCATGGTGGGTTCTCTCCGGGTACTCCGGCTTCCTCCCACAGTCCAAAAAAACATGACTGTCAGATTAATTAGTCTCTCTAAATTCTCCTTAGGTATGAGTGTGTGTGTGTATGGTTGTGTGTCCTGTCTGTCTCTGTGTTGCCCTGCGGCAGACTGGTGACCTGTCCAGGGTGACCCTTCCTCTCGCCCTGAACGTTAGCTGGAGATAGACCAGCACCTCCCAACCCCACTAGGGACAGGGGTGTTAGAAAATGGATTAATGGATGATAAAAAGTTTTTCACAATAAATAAACAATAGGATAAATGCCCACTCCTACTTTCCTCTATTCGCTTATAAAAGGGAATTTTCTTTTTGGTTCCCTTCAAAACATTGTTAAAATGTGATGAAATATTCACATGAACATAATATCTCACATTATTTCATCTCATGACATACATGTATACATACATGTATGTATACATATATGAATATATGCATACTCCTATTGGGTGAAGCCACTGATCAGAGATTATATGGTTTCATCATAAATTCATCACAAATTTACATTTCTGTTTATGTTATTGAACACAATAAAAGAAAAGGGATTTCTGATTAAATTGTATGTTTTTTTGTATTTAAAGCAGAAATCCAATAACCTCTATTTTTTATTAATAGTTTCTGATGAGAAAATTCAATTACCAGACCGCCCCTCATCCCCCCCGTCCCCGACATCATAAGTGAATTATTCATACTCATATTCGTTTTGTCTTCTAAAAATGTGAAGCATAATTAATTTCAAAATGCTGCTCTGTCTGGACCTGCTGCTCTGGTATGTAAAATCCTCCGGTGAAGCTAATCTAATGCAAATTACCCTATCAACACGATAAGAGCCATTTTACTATTTACATCACAGCTCCTGAAATAGAGGTTTAAAAGATGAAGAGATTATGTCAAATGGATGTTGTATTATCAGTGATGTTCTCTGTTGCGGGGTTAGCGGTGGCTCCGTGGCCTTAAGGCCGAGCAAAGCATCGAACCGGAGCTGCTAACGTGGCTAAAGTTGACCGTTCGCTTGTTTCAGTGCAGCAACGGCGTCGGCAAGCCTGAGGTTTGACCATCAAAGGTTACAAATTGGCTGCATTATGCCTGCAGGCTGTTCTTAGGGAATTGATTAATGCTAATGATGCAGCAGGCCCACATTACCAGCTGCTGACTTTGATTCTGCTACAATTAAAACGTGCGCCCTCATTCCCAGGCCCCCAGCAACACATTGCAATGCTCAGTTAGTGTCCAAAACAATTAAGGTGTAGTAAATTTTGATTTAAACGTTTAATGTGACACGTGGTAATGTCGGGGCTTTTACCCTCTCCTGGTACTTGATCTCGTAGTCGAGGATGACCCCGTTGGGCTTCTCGGGCGGCAGCCAGGACAGGCTGAGGGTGTCCGCAGTGGAGCGCATCAGATGGACTGTTGGCACGGCTGAAGGTGCTGCAGGGAGTCACCAAGAGAGACAGTGAATCACTGTGATGTAGCTTAAAAGTTGCTGAGAGCTTCTTTCAAAGTTGTAAACACAGATGCGGTGAGAAAATGGCTGTGGACTGAAATCTGACCATTTTCAGCTTAATCAGCCCTAAATGGTTCCAGGCTTCTACTTTTTTTTTTTTACATGGTGTTACTACAAGTAATAATAAATAATCACTAGAGCTACAAAAACATTTTTTTAAACGATGTCCTGTTTCTCATAATATGAACCATAAAGCTGCAACGTTTATAAAACATATTTTTTCCATTTTTGTTTGAAACTTTCATTCTGTTGTCACTGTATGGGACAGAAAATCTGTGACAAAAAACAAAAATAAAAAAAGTCAATCTCTTCTGTTTTCTACCAGTGTTAACTACACACAACCAGAGCCAAGAAGAGGGTCTTAGCGCTGTCAATCACATTCTCCTGTGGCGCTGCTCGCCCCCTCTTGCTCTCTGCTACGATACAGCTCAGGCTAGTTAGCATGGCGACCGATGGTGGTCACAGTTTTCCTGGAAAACTAGTAGTAGCAGGTACACGAGTGTGATCGGCAGCGCTAAGACCCTCCTCTCTGCTCTGACTGGTTGTTTTCGACAAGGAGCGGCGCCTTTTTGCAGGCGGCAATAGTAGCTCAAAGAGGAAGAGGAGGAGATCAATGTTTTCACAGATCATCTGCCTCATTCTGCTGCTACAACATGGAGACAGTTTTAACAAATGGGTAAAAAATATACATTTAAATCAGAAGATAAAAGAACCAGAAATCAGAAATTCTGATGGGTACAATATAATAAAGCAGCATTTCCTCACATAAAATAAATACTACGGGTCAAGCTGTGACATATAATAAAGAATGAGAAAGAGGTTTGGGGTTTCATTTTACTAGTTTCAGTGACTGAAGCTCATTTCTCTTCCTGTTGCACTCAGTAAAACATGTTCTGGACTGAACATTTATCATATTGGGATAATAAAAAGTCACAACTGTGTTCTGGTGAAGCAGGTTTGAACCATTTAAAACATTTTGGATCAGAACTGTAGCGCAATGTCCATGTTTATGTTTCATTAATACAATCCCTGCCGAGAAAATGTTTCTATCTGACATTTCAGCCGTAAGAGTGTAGCGCAAGAACTTATAGCTGGGAATCCAGGAAGAAAACTAATCAACTTAGGGACACACAGCAGAAGATGGATGGGCATCTGACAACTGAAAATCTGCTGACGGAAACATACACAGCAGAAGATAATGAGTGAAGAATTCATAGCTGCAATTAGGAAACGGGAAGTTGATGTTATGGAAGCTGAGCGCAAAATCAACAGAGAAGAACAGAAACGTAAACAACAACAACAACAAAAGAGAAACAAAAATGCAGAAAATTCTTGAGACAATCCAATAAATCCATAATGTGAAGTCGCTGCTGTTCTTGTCGGGTTTCTCATCACTTCCAGTCATCTCATTATTTTAGCACACTCTTTAAGGTAATTCTCCAGGGAATGCTGCCCCGTTAATGAATGCACACCTTTGAGGAAACATTATAGGTCAGCGTTATTAGGTCACAGCAGCAAAGACATTAGAAGCCACATTAAAAATACTTTGGAATAAAGTCCTGATAAAACCCAGAGTGATTATTCTTAATCAAATGCTACTAAACAACACACTAATTTGTTCTCGGATGTCTCGACTAAGTTCCCTCTGAAAGGATAGTTTAGAAAATTAATAGTTTTAGACATCTGCATTAAGCCTGATGGGCAATAACTTATAAACGGTGCCATGGTCTGGAATCTACGGTGGCCCAAAAGGGTCAACACGACGGCATAACTTCCGTTTTAGCACAAACTGTTACCTTTTAACAGTGTCAGTGATGATATAGTCAAAGTTTCACCGCGTTTCATGACCTTTTTGTGCAGACCTTGGAAAACGGTGTCTACTCATTCCGCCATCTTGGCCGACCCGAACGACTTATGTTTTCAACTAACATGCAAAAACCAGCTTTTATTTTGATATGTCATTTTTTATCAAGCTAACTTGCATATTAGCAAAAATATTTAACATTTTACCTTCTGCTTTAGCATAACTTCAGTTTTAGCATAGTTTTAATAGAACTGCCATTACAGCAAAAAGTTCTGCTTTAGCATAATTTACATTTGAGCATGAATTACGTTGTAATGTAACTTCCATTTAGCATAACTTCTGTATTAACTTATCTTTTGCTTTACCATATCTTCTGTTGTGGCTTTTGTTATTGTGGCCATCGAGATATATACACATATATATACACATATATATACACACACACACCCACACACACCCACATATATATATATATATATATATA
>CAEGAG010286694.1:0-24431 GCA_903067065.1 Brachyrhaphis terrabensis
TATATATATATATATATGTTTCCTATGATGAAAAGGAAACCAACTGGTAAGGATGCACCTTTCTTAAGGCAAGTTTAATAAAAAAATATGTGTATTAAACCTTTTTCTTATAAAAAAAAAAAGATCCAAAATAAATAAAAGTGTGTGAACCAATATTTGTTTTCAGAATTCTAATAAATTAGGTGCACATTATTGAGATTCACTCAGTAATCTCCCTCACATGTTTGCTGTGAGGGAGATGTTGCAGTTCGTCAAAGGATTGTGACATTAATGTAGTTTTAATTTAGGATACTCTGACATTCTCAGTTACCATTATAGAATTATCAAGGCTTTCAGATTTCAGGATTATGCTTAGTACTATAAGGTGACATTAACCTCCATCCCAAGTATTTTTATATTTTTTCATATTAAATAAAATGTCAACTGTGGCTGCAACCCCTTTATCGGGGTGACCACAAAACATAGCTGTATCATTCTAGAGAAGTCCTATATCCACAAATGCGTAGAGAGGCAGAGCATTGGGAAGTTGTGGCTATTAAAAAGTGTGGGGACTTTGGCTATCTGGGACAAAGTCATTAAAGGCACAGGCCTGTGACAGAGTAATGAGATCTATCCTTTGTGTCATTATTTTTACTATATCTTTTAATCAGTGGCCACTCACTACCGTTTCCCCCATCGTTCTCCTTCTCACTGAACCAAACAAAGGTGCTCTCTCTTTTTTTTCCCCCTCTGAGTAGCCTCGGTTGGGGGGTGAGGAATGGGCTGGTCTTATGCCTCCAGACTGCCTCTGGCATTGCTTCTATCAACCCCATGCTGGCAGACCTTTACTGTTGACTAATAAGAGAATCTCCCCTGTAAAGTATGCTGCTCTTCTGCTGCTGCTCTTTGACTTTGAAACTTTTACTTTGGGTGACTTTTGTTTGTGTCACTTTGAAACTCTGTACTTGTTATACTTGTGCAAATGTTGATTTTTTTTTTAATTCTCAAAATCCTGACAGTGGCCTATTTTAGAAATCCTTTGTTGCCCATGTAATGTTTTTTTTTTTTTTTTCCCCTTTTTGTTTCAGGCTCCCAACAATCCAAGTGCACCCCCGGAAAAAATTCGCCCTCTTACCAGTCTGGATCACCCTCAAAGCCCGTTTTATGATCCTGAGGGAGGTGCCATCACTCCTGTGGCAAGGGTCATAGTGGAGCGTATCGCCAGAAAGGTCTTTTTGCCTTTCCTTTAGATATATTTCCTGAAATCTCATAGTTTGGGCCATGATACCAAATAGCAACAGCCCAATTTACCATCATGAGTTTCTTTATTCTAAACACAGCTTACTTCAGGGGGCAGAATGAACTACTTCACCACAACCACCTCTTATTCAGATTTTCTTCATCCTTATGTTTGGCTACAGACTTTTGGACACAGTTTTGTCATGAGACATGTATTTAGTTTACTCAGGCTTAAACATTTTTAATGTTGGTCCATTCCACTGTGGCTCATTTCGTAGGTCTAACTATAGAAGTATTGTCAAGACAGAAAAACTAATGTTGAGTATCTTTTATGATAAAGAGTGTGCATTAGCACTGACATTTTCAACTGAAATTATCTAAACGAAATCAGACTTTCTTCTTGAGCAAAATTTTATTTAACAGGCAGAAAATGTCATCAATACAATCTCTGCAGTTTTTTTTTTCCTTTTACTATGTCACCTCTAAAAAAAGACACTGTAAATCAGTAAAAAAAAAAAAAATCTATTGTAAAAACCTTTAGGTTTGTTTTGCATTTGAAAGTTAAAAACAGAAAAAGAACAGAATAATTTGAAAATGAAATTGAATCAAAATGATAGTCCTGCTCTCTAGTTTCTAGACTGGCATGGAATCTGCGATCAACTATATATGCATTTAAATCCATTTTCTCCGATTAAGCAGCAGTATTTTAACTCATCCTGTCAACCACTGTTTTGTTGGACTAATGTAATGTTTAATGTCAGCTTGGTGAGAAAACTCCATTTTATAGGAGTTCTTTGCTGGGCTGCAGTTACTCATCTTTAAGGCAACAAAGAAATGTTGGGTCAGCAATTTTTTTTCTTTTCACTCAAGTTTGTAAGAACCACCAAGTAATAAACTGCACAGTCATAAAATTTAACAATTTATTGAGCTATAGGAGATGTAGAAGTGATATTTTATGCTTCTTATGGCGACTGACTTGACTTTGTATGTGATTTATGAAAACTTTATGAAGAACTTTATTTCTTCACCACACATTTTCAAAATCCACTTTCCAACTGAATACATATAGGTTTGATGAAAATCTGAAAGTAAAAAAAATATATATATATTACTGTTATAACATGTTCAGCTAAAGCTACTACCTAGACTTTTTGGTAAATCAGACTCACTTCAGAAATGGTCTCTCATCTGGACATAGAAAATATGCCAGACTCAGTGTTTTTTATTGTCTTTGGTGTTTTGTAATATAAATATGATTATGTCAAATCTCAGAACAAGTACATGCCTTTGGAGGCAACGCAATTCATAAACGACAAATGGTCAGAGTTGTTTTGAGTGCATATTTTAAATTTTTTTTGGTTCTTGTCCTTATGGATTTGCAAAACCTTAATCAGATTCCTCATTCAAATGTGCTTACTTTTTTGAATTTTGAGACTTTTGTCAGTAAAATGCTTTGATTATAGAAAATAATAGGCAGCAGTAAAATACATGGAAGTTTTATATGAAAAGTACCAGAGCGCCTTTTCCGCATTGACCAAAATAGATACAAAACAGTAAGAGCTGTTTTTTCTTTACTGTGGTTTTTAACTATTGTTAAGCAGGGAACAATTTATTTACCGTGAACCATCTGTATTTTTACTGTTTGCATCTATTTCTTTGGGAAAATTTTTTAAAAAAACACTGAATAAAATCTTAAAATTTCCTAACATATCAACTCAGATAATTTAATTGGTTGTCTAAATCTCTTATTATAATGAATTTAAATTAAAATGCTCACAGAAAAAAAAAAAAAAATTCTACTTTAATTTGGTTTGTTGTTAATTCATTTTCTCCTGAAAATCCAACTGCTGTGCAGAAACTGACACAACAATTGTTGTCCTCTAGCGGCATCTAGAGGCAACTGTGGGTACATTACTTTGTAATTTATTGCATCAACACAAATTACACATTCAGAAAGCATTCCTGTTTTATCAGGAGGGGAGATTTTTACAGGTCATAATAATGTGTAAAGCATTATACACTTTACAGAGCAGCTCGCTTATATAGTAATATGTTTTTTTACCCCAGGGTGAGCAGTGCAACATTGTTCCGGACAATGTTGATGACATTGTAGCAGACATTGCCCAGGAGGAAAAAGATGAAGGTATTAATACCTTTTTTCTCTCTCTCTTTTGTTACACCTCTCTGCGTCTCCTCCCAGCACACACTGAAATAAACTTAATTGTGTTAGACAAATGTGTAAATATATTTTCAAATTTTTCTGCATTGCAGATGATACTCCAGAAACCTGTATCTACTCCAACTGGTCTCCATGGTCTGCCTGCAGCTCAGCCACCTGTGAGAAGGGGAAGCGGATGAGGCAGAGGATGCTGAAGGCCCAGCTGGACCTGAGTGTCCCCTGCCCACATACTCAGGATTTTGAGCCATGTATGGGGCCTGGATGCAGCGATGAAGGTCAGCGTGAATTGTCTAGAAAAATATGCAATGCATACACAATGCACTATTATAGTAGTTTCTGAAAATTGAGCAACTAATAAACTGATTTTTTAGCAGATAAAAGAAAGATACATTTAATATCGCACACAACATGGAGTTACATAAAATTTTAGCTGTTTTAGAATATTATTAATATTGATTTATTAATTAATGAAACTCATATATAAATCAATTCAACTCAGTGCATCACATTTTAAATGTGTATTTTGTTCGCTTTGATGATTATGGTTCATACTGATAAAAACCAAAATGTAATTCCTCAGAAAATGTGACTATATGGAAAAAGAATTAGGACAAGCATTTATCTTAGCCAAAAAAGTTGACCTGCTGAAAGTATGTGTTTATGAATCAGTTACTTCAACTGTGCAGCGTGGCATAGATTTTCTGTGGGGTTTAAGTCAGGACTGTTCACTGGCCAATCAAACTCACTCATGGATTTTGAAGAAGGTATTGATTCTTTTGGAGGTAGGGACAAGGACTGCTAGAAAACAAAATCAAATCTATAAAGATTTTCTGCAGATACAAGTATGAAGTCCAGTAAAATTCCTAGGAGACAGCTGTGCTGACTTTAGATTTGATAAAACACATTTTTTTAAATAAGTTTTTAATTTCTCTTTTTCACGTATACGGAGTCATTGGCATTTTCAAGGACTGATATTTTGGCTTTGTCCTTATTCTGTTCAGATGCCTCCACCTGTATGATGTCTGAATGGATCACATGGTCTCCATGTAGTCTTTCCTGTGGGACAGGCAAACGCTCCCGAGAACGTTATGTCAAACAGTTCCCTGATGACGGCTCAGTGTGCACTTTGCCCACACAGGAGAATGAGAACTGTGTGGTTAATGAAGAATGCTGTAAGTTTTTCTTTCCAGCATATCTAAAAATTCTTCAGCACATGGAGTGTAATATTTTGTTTTAATGTATACATTGTAGACCTAATCTAAAATTTTCATTTTCCCTGTCTTAATCTTCTTAACTTTAGCTCCCAGCAGTTGCCTGGTTACTGAGTGGGGTGAATGGGATGTCTGCAGTGCAACTTGTGGTCTTGGCATGAAGAGGAGAGAGCGCATGGTGAAGATGCCTCCTGCAGATGGCTCCATTTGTGGTGCAGAGGTTCTAGAGGTTGAGAAGTGCATGATGCCAGAATGTCGTAAGTTGTAGTACCAAATATTTCCCAACCTGTTAAACCATAAGCATATTGAAAACTGCCTCCAGTTGGCACCAACACTTATAACTTAGGGATTAGCCTTTATTTGCAGTTCTTAGCAAGATGTATATTGTGTCTTAATGATTTTTTATCTTACTTTTTGTAATGACTAGATACAATACCGTGCTTGTTGACTCCGTGGTCTGAGTGGAGTGACTGCAGCGTTACATGCGGGAAGGGTTTGAGAACACGACAACGTATGCTTAAATCCCCTGTGGAACTTGGAGATTGTACAGAGGAGTTGGAACAGGTGGAGAAATGCATGTTACCAGAGTGTCGTAAGTATTAAATGTCCTCGTTTGAACACCAACACACACTGAACCTATGCATTCAGAGTTCATAGTAGTTTATACAAAATCTGCTGGAAACAAGTTCTGATAACTTTGTGTACACATGTACTCTAATGATGAAGTTGTTCGCATTTCTAGT
This sequence comes from Brachyrhaphis terrabensis, assembly GCA_903067065.1. NCBI lineage: Eukaryota > Metazoa > Chordata > Actinopteri > Cyprinodontiformes > Poeciliidae > Brachyrhaphis > Brachyrhaphis terrabensis. Next base: position 5,352 of record CAEGAG010286694.1, read on the forward strand.
CCATCATCTGCTGCCAAATTGTCTTGGAGTTATAGAATTTGCTGGTACATGTTAAAGGTAAGATGAACTAAATGCTCGAGTGCAATAAAATAAAAGCTTGAAAGACTTTGTGTATTAAGCAAGAAAATATAATGACGTTGTATTTGTTTCAATTGTAACACTGGTACAAATCCTATTGAGTCCAGGTAAAACAGTCTATACAATTTCAAAAAAAATTGCAGCTTGTGAAAAACGTTTGCAGAGCAAGAAATGCAGAACAAAGAGTAATATATTTTTTGGGGTAAAAAATGCTGTAAACTTGTGTTCTTTAAATTTTGCGGAGAAAAAAAAAACACACACCAAACAGAGAAAAAGAGCTACTTTTAAAGGAGATTTATCTGGGATATTTTAAACAGACCAGTGTTTTACATGGAATATTTGACATAATTTCAAAATATATTTGTAAGATACTGCAATCATTGCTGCGGTATTACTTCATAGGACGCAACACCCAAAATGTGGGTTCTGCTGCATTCATTTCAAATTTGTAAATTGAGATTTGAAAACGTAGTTTGAGCTTCTGTGTGTGTTAATTTCTTTCAGGTAACCTTACACATTTTAAAAGGACATTACACATATATGTGTATATTGCTCAAAGCGGTTTTAACAGAGGATAGTATTGCAGTCTAATGTATGTAAAAAAAAAAAGTGCAAATTGTGCCAGTTTGTTAAATTTATTTTGCTTTTTAAATAAAAATATATATACATAATTTCTATGATGATGGCATTGGAGAGGTAACTTCAAATATGTATTGATCTAGAGATCAGTACATCAGAACAGCTTTTTAAAGATCTCCACACCCCATTCCTCTCATTTTGCTGTGCTTATGTCTTTATCTTTAGCCATAGACTGCATCATGTCAGATTGGACTGAGTGGTCAGAGTGCAACAAGTCCTGCGGTAAAGGTCACACTATCCGGACTCGCATTGTCACCATGGAGCCCCAGTTTGGTGGAGACTCCTGTACTGAAACAATCCAGAGGAAGAAGTGTAAAATTAGGAAGTGCAGTCGAGGACAAGCCAACAGTGACGAGAAGAGACGACGCAAGGAGCAGCGCGAAAAACAGAGGAGCAAACAGGGCAGAGTTGAGAGTGCCTCTGAGCATCCAGGTTGACATTTGACCTCTAGTTGTTGCAATATAATAGAAGTATTTTTAAAGAACGATAATTTGTTTGAACGACTGTTCCTTCTTTTCTGTATTTCTATCTTTAGGTTGCAGAATGAGGCCCTGGTCCAGCTGGACAGAATGCACTAAGCTCTGTGGTGGAGGTATACAGGAACGACTTATGACTGTGAAGCAGAAGTTTAAGACTGCCCAGCTGTCCAGTTGCAAGGACAGAAAAGAGATCAGGGCATGTAATGTCCAACCCTGCTAAGATGTATCAATGGGAGAAAGGCTGAAACAGGAAGAGATCCGGTCTGAGAAGAAGAAGACAGAGCACACTGTCGCACAATGATCCAATGCACTCTGTTTAGGGCTGAAACAACAACTTTCTTGAATCTGTACGTGTAAATCCAGAGCTCAGGTCATTTGTTATTAAGAGAAAATGAACTTTATGATCTCTCTGGAAATCTGTTGATTCAACTTTGTTCAATCTGCTGTGCTTCAAAAATTAGCTCTGATACACATATATCTCTTTTGCATCATTACTGTAAACTTATTGTGGTATATATATGTTGAGAAAATTGTTATAAAATTACTTGTTGATAAGAATAAAAAAAAAAAAAACTGCTTTAACCTGTGGTGTCCCAAAATAATTAAGTAGATGAAGAAGCACAGGTGTCCAGCCATTCCAGTGATTTTTATGCACTTTTAGTTATTCAGTGCTTTTTAGGACCCATAAAGTAATGCTGACTTTTTATTTTTACCCAGCTTGATGGCTGTACTTTTAGATGCATCATGATTGAAGACTGTATAATTTGGAACATCATTAGAGTATGTATCTTTTTGCAGTGTATTTTTTTATAACAGTGTGTCAAGATTCTTACCAAAGTGTTGTGTAGGTGTTTTCTAGTTGTGTGTCCCCCTTTTTTCCATTATTTCTGTTCTGCTAACATATTAATATTTTTGGAATAATATTACCTTTACAATAAAACTAAATGTGACAACTTGTCACATGGATCTGTCTTTTTGTTCACACGGTTAAGATGCATTGCATGTTCTGTTTTTTTTTTTTTTCTTTGTGCTTGTGCTGCCACTAGATGGTGACAGGAGGCCTATAACCTTCTTTAATAAAACCATTCCTGGATTAGAAAAAAGCAATGTGAAGTTATGTGAAGCATTTACACAATATATACTCCCCCTCAAGTGTACATACGCCTTTAAAAATGATTTGTTTTTGATTTATAGAAATAAAACAATTATCAATTATATTGCCCCATAACCTAACAATTAAACTAAGCAAGAATATATATCTGTTCGGAGGAAATAAAAAAGTTTACACAAGACTAATAGTCTGTGAAACTTTGATTCGATTTCTGCATTCAGAGGTCTTAGGAAGAAGTATGTCAGCATATCACATCATAAATTCACAATATTTTCCCCAATATTGTTGAATATTGAACAAATGTTTGTCCAAAGAAAATTGGGCAAATATTCTTTGGGCATATTCTCAGACTGTGACCGCATCTTTTCTCATGTTGGTGTTTTTTATTCCCGATACACTTTTGAGATGTGGTTAAAAAAAACAACAACAAAAAAACTTCCCAAGTTAATTTACTTTGGCTGTGAGACATTCAACATATTTAAGAATATTTTTTTCAGTCTCTTAGCAAAGTATCTGACCAGTTTCTATCTTATCTTTTCAGTAATTAAAACAAAAACATGAACCTCTCTTTAAATCAGTAAATCACAAGCATTTGAAATGTCACTGTTATCCTTTTTTTCCCTTCAATTTAAGTAGCGTGGCCATTGACTACCTGTGCAATTCTGCTTGGAAAAAAAAAAAAATTCACTTCCAGCACAGTCTGGAATTTCTCCTCTTGACTCAGATTGTTTCCGGTTGATATAAAAGCCGGGCGGCCAATACGCCAACTGAAGGAGAAGTTGTGAATGACGACGTCGACTTTCTGCGCTGTTTTTTTTTAATTTATTGTAGTCTGCTTGTAGTTTTAGCAGTAGCAGCGGAGGAAGTGAAGGAACGAAGCCATCCGTCCGTGTTGGATTGACATTAACAGCCGCCTCATTCAGATCAGCACTTCTTTCTTCGCAGTGGAGGATAGTTGTTTACATCACAGGCGATTTCCAGTAAGCTTCTTAGCGTCAAACTAGCACATTGCTGATCCTCTGTAACTTTTCTGCTTATTACAAATGTGAAAAGTACTTGAGAATCTGATCTACTAAAACATATTTCTAATTACTATTCCATATGGATTAAAAAAAAAAAATCTACATCTGTTCTTACAAATTTTTAAGTAATTTTGGATTTTTATAGTTTTAAATGCCTCTGCAGATCCCCCAAAAAAAAAAATCAACTGTATTATTAATACATTTTTATGTGGATATTGATCTTCAATATCCAATATCTTCTTTATCAAAACATAGATAAAGAAATGTAAGAAAGATTTTAGACAGCTAAATTATCCAAAGGGTTGTGGCAGAATGTGAGGACATCTCAAAGCTATTTTTATCTTAAAAATAAAATGCATTTTCAACCAGAAACGTTATTTATTTATTTATTTATAAATGTGTTCTCTGGACATATTCTGCCCTTCTCTCTTTTTGGGTAGTGAGAGAAGGGTGGGAGTGTCAGGTTTTCCTCATGTTGCAGCCCCTGTGACAGGGTTTAAAAAAATGCATATCACAATCCCTTTTCTGTTTCCATGCCAACACAACCACACATGGGGAAAGCCTACACACTTCACAGGCAAAGGAGACATGGCAAAAGGAACCATTACAAGCATGACTGAGATGTTTAAGAACTGCCTTAGAGAGTTCTCTAAGGCGTTAAAGAGGAGAGCTGAATAGATTAAGAAAATAAGAAAACTAATCCTATCTTTCTGAGATTTTGAGAGAATTGACCCATTCCATTCATCTGACCCATTCGTTGCTCTAATGTGTGGCTTAAAAACCAACTCAAAGAAACAGTGATTATGTAATGAGTCCCTCCACAATACTTTGATGTTAGAATGAGTTTCCTCTGCCTGTGAACACATTCATTAATATTTATATACTGGGCCACAGTGCTAACCCAAATTCTGATCCTATTTCTACTTTAGCTTTTTTTTTTTTTTTTTTTTTTTTACCTAGGTCGTCTTAAGCAAGACATTGTGGCCCACAATGAGTTGGCATCTCTGTCACAGTTGCATATTTTAGCATTTATTAGAAAATTAACAGATTTTTTTTTTTTTTTTTTTTGCTGCCAGAGTTTGGTAAAGCAAACATGATCCAAGTTATTATACCATTGTGTCTGTGAGTAGTTGAGTAATTATTCAATTGGTCACACTTTTTCTTATGTTGTTTGTTTAAAAGCATGTCTTGCATAGATCTAAATTCTCATTTGTCATGTCTCAAAGTGTTACCTTGGATATTTTGTGTTGTATGTCCAGTTTTGGTGTTCAACTGTATTAGGATGGGGCATGTGATATTTGCTAAGACGTTACCTTGTTTGTTTTTTTCATAATTAATGATCTGAAGATGAAAGTTTCCTACTCAATACACAGTCTGTGAATACCCTAAGTGGCCACATAATCATTAGCTGAAATAATCAGAAAGTAGGTCAGGATGTATCACACGGAGCATTCAACACCCCATGGTGTTGAATTTTCATCAGATTGCATAACATGCGATTTAGTAATGTTATTGTCGTGTCACTGCTTAAAGATTTCAGTTGAACTTCTGTCAATTTTGAAGCAGCAAAGTGTATGTGTGGTATTTATGATATATCAAAATTGTGAGTAAATATTTTTATTTTTTTCCATAACCAAAAATATTTCTGAGAGCCCAGCTTACCTGCATAATCAAGTTGTGCATGCTGCAGTGTCAGATGCTTGGGAAAGTGATGCTGTGCAGCATACAGTACCTTGTCATGCCACTGCAAGGCAAGGCAGATCTTTTACCTGCACTCTGCACTATTACCTGGAGCAAAAACCATAAAAACTAAACCTTTGTTTGTTTTGGATTGTTCGTAATTTCAAAGAACAATCTTTCATTTATAAGTTTTAATAAGTACGTACGATTATTAACAATAGTCATTTTCACAGAAGAAATCACAAAGTCCTTCTGAGACAGACATATAGAGCATAACAAATTTTGTGAAAATCTGTCCAAATTTAAATGAAAAAAAAGAAACTGAAAAAAAAATATCCTAAATGAAGCAGAAGCACTGGTACAGCAATGTTTTTTGTTTGACATCCTTGCAAGAACATATAGGAAATATTGGATTTTGTAAATCTATAAATCTTGAGTTTATAGAATCAAGAAGATGGCAATCCCTGCAATGTCTCTTTTTCACAAATGTATAGACCTCTGGTATAATTGAAATACTGTCAATTTATGACCTGCTAAGACTTAAAGCAAGAAGACTGTTTCTTTTAGCATCAGAGTAGACTTCAATATTTTTCATTTTATAAACAATTACAGTCAGTGAAGCAGAGTCGGGGTTTTGATGTGTGAAGTTTGCTGCTTGGAATGATAATCTCCCGCAGCGTATGGATCATTATCTCAACCTAATGCCTCCTTAGTTTTAAAATGACAATGGCTATTCTGCCCAATGTCCCAGTTCGCAAAAATATTTTGCGAGTATGGTAGAACACACACAAAACATGACAGAAACATAATTGTTTTTTTGAGAGAGACTTTAAAGACATTAAGTTTACTGATTCAAGCATTCAATTCTCTGCTACTGTAATTGCATTTAAAGAAATATTTGTTTCACAAAGAAAACAAAAGGACCATCATCATATCTAATGCATTACAGTGAGTGGGGATTTGTCATTCCTGTTAAGAAAAATCACTGCCAGCAAGAGAGGTAGAGTGATTCAATACTGCAGTTCCATCAAATTAACCTTCCATTTATAAACTGTAACTATTTTTAAAACAAAAAATAAACAATCCCAGTTGTTCCCTCTAAAAGAAAAGCTCAAGTTGAGATCAGTCAATGTCAAACTTTAGAATTAATGACCTAATCTAACACTACAGGTCAAAACATATTTAACTGCAGTTAACTTTTAAACAAATTATGTCCCCATTTGATATAAAACCATTTCTAGAAATAAAAATGTTAATTTCAGCCATCAATATATGAAAAAAAGATTTTTCAAAATACACTATGCATATTTTGTTTCATTTCTAAAAAAACAGTCTATTTCCTTTTGAACAAACTTTGTATATAACTTTGTAATATACAGTAGTGTCTCTAATTAAACAGACTTAATTTGTTTTGATTTTGACCCAAGGACACTCTCAGATCTAATAGTCTGTGTTTTCATTGGTGGGTACATATGCAGTATTTTTCTGCAGCTTCATATTGGGAAAGCTTGAGTCTTGTGATGTCAGCAGAGATGTTGATTTCTTCCTTCCATCCATCCAGATTGCTCTGGGTCACAATGACTCAGAGGGAGACACAGAAAACCGCCATCAGACCATCCATCTGTTCTCATATATTTTCTCATTTCTGTCAACCAGCAAATTAGAACATAAAATCTGGTAATTAAGGAAAAACCGCATGAGACAAGAAAGTACATTAAACTCATTAAATCATTAAACTGAATCAACTAATAGTGTTCTTTTTTTCTTCTTTTTTGAAATATTGAGCTCTCCTGGGACTAAGCCTCTGCAAAGGGGATTTGTGTCTCTGTCTCTGTCTGATTAGTAGAGGTTTTTACAGTTTGGATTAACTGTTGTAATCGTTTTTTTAAACCAAAACACAATGAATCTATTGTTTGGAGGGTGCTAAAATAAACATTTCTGATATGCTCTGGAATGAACCTGAAATCATTATGTGAATCTCAAATTTCAACATCGATCATATGGAGTAAAAGGAGCTCTTTTTTTTTAACCTAAATTTTACTAGGTGGGAATTACAAAAAAATATGTAAAAAATATTGTCCCAAAAAGAACAATTATTGTTTAATAACACTCATCTAAAATGCTAAGTAAAAGGTGAAGGATGAGGAAAACTAAAGCTACTAAAAGGCAAACAGTAAGAATATAGTAGTAAAAGAATAGGATACATATATTCTGGATCCAGTGCTCCTGGTAAGGAGCAGTACTCCCTTCACCAGCAAAATCGAATAAATTTGCATGCTGTGTCCCCAATGGTGGCCTCGAGTTGCAAAAAAGAACAACTTCCTTCAGTGGCTCCTCTTTGCTAACACAGTAACATTTTCATGCAATGAATCTACTCCTATTCCTTCTTAAACTGAAGATTGATTGAAACAGTTCATTGTGGGATTAATAGTTCTTATACCAACCTTCTTGCTCCTTGTAGTTCATGCATGTAGGCCAATATGAATAATAGCTTTTCCAAATCTCTTAAACTGTTCGGTTGACTTTCACTAATGAGAAAATATAGGATGATCTTACTAAGTACTACAAACATCTACATCTATTTTATTATGGATTTGACTGAGTGGGAGTCAAGTATAGGATGAATTTAATTATTTAAAGAAAAAAAAAGTGATGTGTGCATGTGTAAGAATTGTGTTTTGTTAAAAAACACAAGCAAAGAAACACATAAGTCATGTTGGAGACTCAAAAAATAATTTGCAACATACCATATTATGCCCATTAAAACTACAAGTTTATATTCTCTGTGTGTTCCCAGAGCGCACATAGAATAAAGATTTATCCAGAAGAGTTTCTGGTCTTAAATTAAATCCATCAGAATGAAGCCTTTGGAAAGCTACATTAGCTAACAACATATGCTAATGTTCATTTTTTTCTCTACAGATTTTTAAACCATAGATGGATGAAAAGGTTTCTGGTAAATTACAGTGTAGCATAGTTTATATGACAGGTTGCACAAAGGCTCCATGCAGAGAGTGTTTGTGTAGTAGAGAATATAGGAGATGTCATAGCATCACTGGAGAAAAGCAAATTACATTCATAAAAGATATTTTCAATATTCACATTTTTAAACACTGTGCAGGTTCATTTAGCCATTGCTTATACTACAAATTAACACAACATGCATCAGTTCAAGAACTTTATTTCTTAAATTCGTAACAACTGCACCTAATTTACCAAAATTAAAGCTGCGCAATATACCTTTAGCTACATTTGAACGCCTACTAAATACAGTACATGATCAAACAGGTTCCATTTAGTTACTAAAACTATGAGGAGCAAAAGAGACTATCTGCAAATCAATGAAGAGAGCCACATGGAAGAATTACCTAAGCTAATGGCTCCTAGAGCTGTTCCAAATCTGTAACGGCTCCTACAAATGTTTGCTTACACCATTTAAACCCCCTTGCTACGTCGTGCTTACTCTGACTCTCCTCCGGTATCCTCTCTCTTCTAGAGAAATTCTTTATTACAAGCAATACAATTGCTGTTTTTGTCAATCCCATTTATTTATCCTGAAACGACTTTAGTGTTATTCCCCCTGACCAAATGGGCTTTGTACTCCATGGTTTGGTTATCTCTTGACAATGTAGACCAGCAGAGCATGTGGGAAGTGTGAGGATAGCTTACAGTATGAGTAGGCAGTGAAAAAAAATCTAGGTCTGTATGCACATAATCAAACTCAGTCACTTCCTTTAGCTATGACCAATTTAATCCGTCCACATGTTGACCAAGTGCCAGACCTCACTATGATCGTATTTTATTTAATGTCACATCTAGTGAGTGTTTTTTGCAAAGCAGAGATAGCATTATGGAATTTCATAAACCCATAAGGACATATTCTCTTTTATAAATCCCAGGAATAATAATAATTATAAACAATTATTTTGAATTCATTGCAACTACCGAACAAAAAAGTAAAAAGTTTCCAGATTGCAATAGTAATAGTGTGGAAAAACAAATGACAGCTTGTTGCAGGACTGAACAATTTGATCATACAATTTGGGATAACCCAGCATGTGCTTTTCTGGTGAAAATAAAAAAAATCATATTTATTCCAGCATTCATTCAACTTCAGCAAATTTGGTTTCTTTGTTTTTCTTTTGCTCCATCTGCCACATTTGATTATTTGGGAACTGTGTATCTTTTTAACAGTGTAAGACAACATTCTTACACAACCAATCCAGTAATATGATTTAAATACACAGCAATTTATTACAAACTAAGCCTTTTTTCCTTGCTTCCTGCCTGACGCCTGCATTATGCCGGGCAGAAACTAACCCACTAAAGCAGCCAAAACTCAGAGCGACCAGGGCAGGGAGGGCACATTACCGCCAAACTCTGGGAGACCGAGAGGTATGGAGTCCTGTCCAGCCCAAGGTCACCCCAATACATCCCTGGGAGCCAGAGGCTCCTGCGCAGTCCTGTTTATCTTTTGTAATAGACTTTACTTAAAGGATCTTTATTTAAAAATCTGTATTTCGGATAGATATGTTAATACTTTTGCTTAAGAGAAAGACATGAACACCCCTTCCACCTCTTCACTTGTTGTTTGAATGTCTTAGTGTTTCTGGGATAAATGACTTGGGAATACAAACTCATTAGCAAGCCTTAGTAAATCTGGCACTCCTACACATCCATCCACCCCCAACATCTAATCAAACAGAGACAATACATCAAATGTCTTTAGAATAAAATGAATCGATTGGGTATCACAATGCCAGTTCTAGTGCGCTAAATGATGCAGGCTGACACAAATCAGAGCTTGAAGACTTTTGCTAAACAACAAAACATAAAGATATCTCCTTTTTAAAATGATCTATCCTAGTTTTTCTTGCTCTGGATTTCCATTGTCTTGGACTAATCTTGGTATGATAATGAGGGTGTGCAGCTGTAAATGAAGCATGAGCAGGGACATAATAGAACTGGAGACTACAGCGCCAGATCTGTGAGGTTTCAGCAGACTAGGTGGAATAATTAATTTGCTATAGAAGATCTTGAGCACACCAACAGCATGAGTGGAAGCTCAAACGACAGATATCTGCTGAGTCTCAAAAGAAAGCTTTTGGTGCTGTTGCCTAGAAGTCTTTCCAAGTTTCAAAACAACCTACAGTATGTGGCTTCTGGACATTTTCAAAGCAATAAAAAAAATTTGTCAGAAATTGGATTTTGACACGTTTTATATATTTTTTTATAGCTTTTATATAAAAAGCTGTTTAATAATATGTCAGCATTATTAAACAGCTTAATAATGCTGACATAATGTGGCATAATTAGATGATAAATAGTGGAAGCTTTTTTTTTTTTTCTTATTAGGAGATAGAGTTGTGTCAAGCCCATGGCTATTTGCATTTTAGCAGGTTCTGCTGCCCTTGTGACTAACCCTGTTATCACATAATAACATTGTGCTTCTCAGCCATACCCCAAACGCATAATTTCTTAATTAGCTTACTTCAGTGTTGCTAAGCAATTTCAACTGCACCAGCAGGAAAAGAAGCTGTGAAAGCAATCATTTTAATCACAGGACATTTTTTCACTATTTGGTTCCAATGGCTGTCAACAAGGTAATTTCAGTGAAGTGTTTGTGAAGGATGCTGCTTTAGGAGGGACTTATTCTGTGTTTCTAAACTGACATTTAAAACGTTTTCAGACTAATAATGAGTATGCATAGCTATGTAGAAATCGAAAGCAGAATAAACACAGATTAGCTTGAAGCCCAAGTAAAAGGTGGATGAAACAGATTTCCACCCTGGAAGGATCCGTACTCCCATCAGGACTGCCCTCCCACTTGGTTTGTAGAGTGGGAAGCAAGTAGTCAGTCTCGACTCATGCCATTTTTAGCTTGTTCTGCACCAGTGCCACCATGATTCGACACTTGGTGAGCAGAATAGTGATCAATCCCTCCACCTAGGAATGGAAACGGACACCCATAGCCGGAGATATTAGAGCTATGGAGGAACTCGCTGCACTGTTACTATGGCAACAAGCCATGTGGGGAGGGGTGGGGGATGGCAGTAAGGAGGGTGTCAATGTTGGCTCTCTGAGATTGGTTGCTGGTTTGTTTGGTGCAATGGTTCAGCCTAGCTTTTTATGCACCTTGAACTAGCTGAGGCTTCTTGGATTTATGATGCAAAAACAGCAAAGACTGCAGATGTGAGTCACTGAAGCCCAGAATAATTGCTTAAAGCCATGAAAAACAATAACAAAAAAAGCCTTTTTTTATATTCAGTGACATAATAACTATGTTAGAATTTTCCATAAAGGAAGAATTCTTCTCATTTTTAAACTCAGAAATGCGTTCATTGTTTAGTGTCTTCACTTATATGTAATATGTGCGTTAAAACATTCAGTTAGTCTTAGTTGGTTTATTTTGTAATCTTTTTTAATTAAGAAAAATCATACAGACTACAGGAATATTACATTGCTATAGTATTAATATTTTAAGTATTTATCAATCTATTATATGGTTTTTCCACCTCTGTGTATTTAGTAGAGCAGTCGGTCAGTGGAGCTCGTCTGAGTCCCTCAGTGTTCTGACCCCTGAGGATATACATGCAACATTTACACACAGCCTCACCCAGTCTCTCTGATAAATTATTACTGAAATGCTTTCACAAACACATCATCTCACTGTGTCCCTGAGCGACTACACTGTATGCTCAATATCGTCAGAGTCCAGAAAATATGCATTATACAGAACATGTAAGCGGACACCTTAACACAAAGACATGAAACCATGTACAAACTTTTGCCCCACCCCTGCTCCCAAGAGCCTTTTTTCCAGCCGTCTTTTTCTCACAACGATGCACTGATGCTCTGAACACGTGTGAGACTATCACACAGGAATAGATCGTTCACAACTCACTCAGCTGCATACTTCAGGACCCATTTAACATCGTCATTATGTGCTTCCTCACTCGCTAATGACAAGGTGCATCTGAGAAGAGTACCAGCTTCTATTTATTGCAAATATTTTGAACTTTTACTTTTGCATGGGACAAAAAAAAAGTTATTTCACTGTAAAACCAGAATGGAAATTGTGATCTAAAGACTGAAAAACTTTCTTATTTACTGTATAAATGCTGGATTAGTATGCATTCTTATTTGTTTCCTAGTTGGCACCAGTGGTCACCAGTTGGAGCAGGAACCACTGTGTGGATGTGCTTGTATTTATCTTCCTCTCCTCTAATCTGAAGGCTTTGTCTGGGAGCGTTCTCCCTTGAGTCTCACCAGGATTAGCAGGTCTCTAACCTCTCTCTGGGATGTTCCCTCCCAAGGGGAACACAATGTCTAGCTGAGCAACACCTCTCGTTCCTGCAGCGGCTTTCAATCTGCCACTCATGAAAGAGTGGAGATGATGGACAGGCAGATGAGGCTCCCTCACTCCCTGAGTAATATTACTCTATGCTCCAGCTCTCGAAGTAACACATCAACTGTCCTAAAGTGCTGCATACTTTAGATATTTTTTTATTGTATCTGGATGTTATTTTCGTCTACAATAAATCCCAAAGATAATTAACCCATGATTGGTGGGTGACCTCTGTTTCACTTACGTTTATGTCAAGCTTATCCACTGGCTCATACCTTATAATTTCGCTGCTCTTCTATTTTTCATTTAGCAAAGTCATAATTGCATTTATAGTTTGGTTGTTAATTAGTATGAAATGTATGAGTTGTGATTGGTTCTATAATAAAGCCACACTATTTGATTCCAGTTGCGTTACTTCCAGAATTGATTTTGATGCCTTAACTCTAATTCTCGTATACAACCTACTTTAATTCACATATACAGAATGTAAATACAGCTGGTTTAGAAGATACTTTAATTATGTGTCAAATTAAATAGGGTGCATAATTTAAGCCTAATTATTATTTTACTACAGGCAATGCATTTAAAAACAAGAGCTGAAAGGTAGGTAAAAACAAGACTATAATTGTTGTGTAATCAAGACATAAGAGGACATTTTTACTTTATGCATCCAATAATGTTGGTATGACTTGATTTTTACAAGTAAATTCTAAATTGTTTTTAGATATGTCTCTTTTAAATGTTCACAAACAAAAATAAAATCTACTTATCAGGGAAAACAAAAAAATTTCTATATAGGCTATCAGCTTGTTTAAACAAAATCTCGCAATTTATCCTGACACTGATGTCAACAATGTTGTAATAGCTGGGAAAATCCCCAAGGTCTCTCTGATTTCACACACATATAATATACACAAACTTATTTTAGTTGTACAGACTTAGCTAATTTAACTAATGTTTTTTGATCCACTCTTTTTGTCTTTTATGTTAATTTAATCAGGTAGTTGTAGGTGCTTCATGTCTTGCCTTGTCCATGCTGAATAATAAATGTCACAAAAAAAATTAAGGATAAAAATATTGCAATTTCCTACCAGAAAAATTTCACAGTAAACCCGACAAAAGTGACTACATGTTTTCATAAAATAAATATAGGCGTCACGCTGCAGAAAAGCATGTTGCATTATGTATTTCCTTTTGCAATATGTATGAATCAGAAACTTGGCATTGATTTTTTTGTAAAACAGATATGGGTTTTGGATGGAGAGCATCACTATTGGAATAAATTCCACACATTTAAATAAAAAAGGTTGCATTAATTAACCCCCATCAAACAACAGGAAACAGATGGATTAATTATGTTGACAAAATCATAATTTTGATTTTCGACTAACCAAAAGTCAGTCCAAAAGTCCAAATCCTCCTCAAACGGATTCAGTATATGGTTGGCGTGTTTGATTTGATAGAAGTAAGGGTAGGCTTAGAGTTTCATAACACTAGGTCTGACAGCTGGGAGTTGCAACTGAGCCAACATAGATTATTACCTGCAGCTATTGGCACTGAAAGATGCAGAAAAAAAATAATCCATTCCACTTCTGTTTGCCACTAGAGAATGCTCTGTACCTCTGTGGCTAATTTCAACATTGTTTAAATATTATTTTTTCCCAATTTCCACGTCCAGGATGAAATTAAATGCTATTGTGCTTGAAATTGTTTTCCTGCTTTTTTAATTAGAAGATTAAGAATTTTACAGTCTTTACAGCTGTAAAGACTGTAAAGACTGATTGTGTCTTGAAATCTGCAGATTTCAAGACACAATCGATTGAGAAAGACATGTAACAATGTTGTTGCTGATTTAGGATTGCAAACATCCTATTTTTGGACAAATAATTTAACACACTTCTGGGTGTGTTTTGGTGAAGGATCTGGGGATTAATATTTTTTTTTCTAAGCAGTTTACAACTACACACTGCCTAAGCTTAGCAAGGACAGATTTGTTGCTTTCTGTATGAAATTATCTCTCTTGATCAGTAAAATTCTTTTTTTTAAAAAGATTCCATTAAATGAAGATAAAACTGTAAAGATATCCTGCAAATCTCTAAACACTGCTTGTTGCCATAACACCATTTAATCTAAAGGGCTAAGTGGCCCCTGCTCAGCAATGTTCTGTACCACTTCACCAACATAATTAATTTCAAAGGAAAGAAATAAAGACTGCAAGTTGAAAATAAACCGTTATGTAAACTGACTCTTTTACTGCTTGTTAAAACATGTCCCCTGTTCCCTTCACAGTGGGATTATATTCTTTACTTCAATCCCTGTGGACAGCAACTGCAAATAAAAGATTTAATTTTAGTTTTGCTTGTTGTCTTCCATTCTTAAATGGACATTTGTATATTTTTTTCATAAAGTCACTGCTATTTTGTATTTGCATGTGAACATGAAATTTAAAGTGATTTTTGGTAGGGAGAGTGTGGTTCAGAGGATGATCAAATGCTGTCTCTTGTTTACCTTGCCTCTAAATCTTTTCCCTCAGGTGTGTGCACCTGATCCCAATCATCTGGCTCCTCTTTGTGACCTGCAACACCTGCCACACACACTGTCCCTCACTGACTTATTATGCTAACTGTACTTACTTCCGTGTCTTTCCACAGGGATATATCACACCGTTTAATCTCTCTTGGTGTCTCTGTCATCTTAATTGGCTTACATAATTATCCACTAAAGTCAAAGCATTTTTTCCATTGTATTCTTCAGTGGATGCACCTGACTTCTTCTGTTTAACTTTGCCAGCTGTTTTTCAGATGTCACGTCTTGTTGCCTCACAGCGTTCTGCAAATCGTGTATAAGTACTATAATTTGGGAATATATATATTAACATGCAATGTAACAATTTGGTCACATAAAATCCTTAAAGTGCCAAAGTATTTAAATGTCAGTTCTTGGATTTAAAGACATTGACATTTAAGGATGATAAAGCAGGAACAAATGTAAGCGTTAAATAGCCAACATTTTTTAAAATTTTCTTACTTGCATGACACCTCATCACAGTCAAGAATACGTTAATCGGATAACTTTCTATCTCTCATATATCTGTCTTCGCACAACATCTTGAATTTACTTAAAGGTTTTTCTCCTCACTCATGTTCAAGGCCTCTCTTTTAAGCGCACAGAAGAGCAAATTCAAAAAATAGAAGTCGAGGTGAATTTCTTTCCATTGTCTTTCTCCTTGCAAGAATCTCCTCAGAAATGCACATTGTCTGATATAAAGCAAGCTGAAAAGTTTGGACACATGAGAATAATTTATAATAGAATAGAATAGAATAGAATTCAACTTTATTGTCATTGCACTGTCACAAGTACAAGCAACGAAATGTAGTTTGCATCTATGCAGAAGTGCTATACAGGATATAGATATTTATTAAAGGTGTACCAAATAGTAAGGAGGTGTGCAAAAGAATAATGGCGAGGAGCTATAACAGTCTGTGGCAATAATAATTATCATATAGTATGTCATATAGTATTTTTTAGCCACACGTGAATTCTGGTGTGATCTTCTGGCTGCTCATTGCCTCATTTCTTAAAATTATGTTTACCATTTGCCAACTTTAGACCAGTTTCACCAGAAAAGCTGTAACATTCACAAAGGTCAAACCACACACCAGTGGTATTGTGCAACATAGCACTACTTACCTGTAGTTAAAAGCAAATTATACATGTTAAAAACCATGATTGATATTTACTGGGATGAGGGATGAATTTGGGTCCTCTTGTCAGTGAACTGACACCCATGTCCACCTCCTGAAACCTCTAAATAATGACCAAATCATCACTGATACTGTCAAGTCAAACTGTCATAACTCATGCAGTGAGACATAAAATGTCAGTGTTCTCACATACTGAGCATTGAGTGGCATCACAATATTTATAAAGGGAAATGACTCAGATAGGGCTAGCCATTTTACAGTCTTGTTATGAAATGTTATTTTTATAGCTGTGGCTGCTTTGAGTGACGATTGAATACATATAACACCGTCTGGTTTTCAGCGAGCTCTATTCTTTAAACATCACTTTATTCCAAGACGACGACAACTAAAGAATGAGTGTTAAAAGGCACTTACTAATTTAAAAGTCGATTTGATTTTAGAGACAGCCAATGTTTTTCCTTCACAAAAATCTTTTTGATGTTGTATGGCTGTTATTCCAGATTAATACTGTTCAGTTCAGATGTTTATTTATAACAATATGATACCATAAAACCCATTTATTACCAAACAAACTAAATCACAGAAAATGCAACATTCCCACCATACAGCAGCCAACAGACGATTTAAGAGGATAGGAAGCAATAAAGTACTCAAATTTTGTTTCCTAGTAACCACAACTAGAACTTTGTTTAATCATTTTACTTACCAGGATGAAGCCATTGGAAGAGCTATTGCTCCAATTAACTCAGTATTCTCTCTGAACTCCCGATTCTCCCCTAAATAGCTACCTAGGAAAAGTGCTTTTTTTTCTGTCCCCCTGGTGACCCTCATCTCAGATCTTGTCCACTTGCAAGAGATAGCTATTCATGCAGATATGTTATTCCTTAATGGCATTTATCACATCATCTACCATTTATCATGATAATTTTCTTCACCAAGGCAGATCCAGCAAGACCCGAGGCCCAAGGGCATACCACCCCTTAAGGAGGGGCCCGACAGAGCCAGGGCACACAAGCCCCACCATGCGGCCACCTGGAGTGAGCCAGCTCATACCTGAGCACCCAGCCCCAGACACCAAAAGCCACCAACACATCGGCGAGCAGAAGCTCCAACTCTATACTTCCACATCCAGGTAATAATACCTCAGAAGATAGTCACCTTTATTCTAGGGTAGAGACAAGTAGACCAAGATCCTGCAGTAACGAAGAAGCCCATCAGATCAGATAAGGGATATTCAATGCCCAAACAACTTCCATCCAAATCATGACTAGACCATCAAGAGGTAGGGCCATTAAAAGGGGGCCAAACAAGCCAGAACAGTCCACGAGTTTTGCTGACGTTTAATGACATATTGTTTATCATTTGTGAAATCATGATAAATAACTCTCATGCGGGCTCATCGTCTTGATCCTAAATTATATAGACTTTAGTGCTATGAGTGAGACTCTGCTCATTGAATGGGGAATGGCTAAGGAAGACCAATATTCACTGGTGTCAGTATTCTTTTTTGGTTCTTATCACTCTGCCAACCCTTGCAGATGTTATTAGCTGATAGCTAGGGGGGGGCGGGGGGGGGGGGGGAGCATTGCTAATTGAAAAGCACTAAATTGGAAGGAGATTGGGAGAAACAAAGTGCAGTCTTCCAAGAAATAGGAAGAAGATGATGTTTCAGTTGCCATGGACACCAAGTAAGCTGATTTTGTGCATTGCAAACACTTTTCTCTGAATGAAATCCCACATACACAACCAAACATTAGACTCATTAACCATTTAACACAAAAAGCTCACACAACCTTAACTCTTTAGTTAGAGAGCATTTTACATAATCAGCAACTCGCAAAAACATGTTTTACAGAGATCAAGTAATGAGGAGCCCCAGCTGGGTCCAAATTAACAAAAGTTATCAAAGCCGAAAGTCAAGCTTAATCATTCAGAATGCCCATATATTAGCCAGGCTAATATCATAATAGTGGTACTTATAATATTTTAATTTCCATGTTTTTATGTATTCCTCCCCAAATTCAGCTTAATTAGAAAGATGCGGCCAAGAGAGAAAAAAAAGGATTTTGTCAGTATTTCACATTTTTTCTTGAGCTAAGATGAATTAGAAATAAAAAGAAAAGTTTGAGAACCTTTAAACTAAATTTTTAGACCAAGAATCCACATTTCGCAGATGCTGACTTCTTAGACAAAATTGAAAAATAAAAACCTAATTCTTTGCAAGAGGTACTTTCCCTCTTTCTTTACTCATCGTTTTTATTCACAAAATAGCATTTTTAGAAGCTGCCTCTCCCCCAACTTCCAGTTTGCAACACAAAGACTATATCGCAAATTGAAGTACTGAAGTTAAGGGTGAGATCTCGTAATATGAAAACAACATAAAGTTTCTCATTAAAGAAATGTCTGGTTCATAATATGCTTCGTATCAATCAAATCAAATCAATCAAATGTTATTTGTATAGCACATTTCAGCAGCAAGGCATTTCAAAGTGCTTGACATCATAACAAACACAAAAACACAAAGTCATGCAACATAGAATCAACAATCAAAACATGACATTAAGTCAAGTGCCATCGTTAAATTTGCAATTGATTACGTTTCAAATACAATTCGAAACAGGTGAGTTTTTAGTCGAGATTTAAAGGAAGTCAGTGTGTCAGCTGTTTTACAGTTTTCTGGAAGTTTGTTCCAAATTTGTGGTGCATAGAAGCTGAATGCTGCTTCTCCTCGTTTGGTTCTGGTTCTGGGGATGCAGAGCAGACCAGAACCAGAAGACCTGAGGGGTCTGGAAGGTTGATACAACAACAACAGATCTTTAATGTATTGTGGTGCTAAGCCATTCAGTGATTTATAAACTAACAACAGTATTTTAAAGTCTATTCTTTGAGCTACAGGGAGCCAGAGTAGGGACTTTAAAACTGGTGTTATGTGCTCTGTCTTCCTGGTTTTAGTGAGAACGTGAGCAGCAGCGTTCTGGATCAGCTGCAGCTGTTTGATTGATTTGTTGGACAGACCTGT